>JAOWBL010000011.1:6468133-6494092 GCA_028564865.1 Zenarchopterus dispar | reverse complement strand
ACACATACACAAGTATACAGTATATTAACAAGATGGGCTACTAAACTTCTTTAAAATGAACAGCTGTGTAGCTTAAAATTACCTAACATGTCCTGAGCTTGACTCCCTGTCTGATGCTTACTGTTCTCAGTGTTATTCCTTGTAAATTAAAGTCTAAATGTAAATGTATAATAAATATCTTCAACAGAACTAATTTTTACCCTTTTTTTTAACAAAGCCCATGGCCTTTTATTTCAATGAAAAATACCCGCTTAATTTTAAACTTATTTAATGTGAACAGTAACTCATTAATTCTCAGTTCTTTCATCAAAAATGTATGCGATGAATAATTTGGTTTAATTAATAATGGAATTAATTTATTCAGTTGCTACAACATTTAAGTTTTCAGTTTTGTTAAATAAATCATTGTCATTTAAACCTCTCTGAGCAATTATAAAGTCACAAAAGACAAATAGTCAAACTGTTGTCAGTGAATTATGAAACAATAAGATTCATTCTCTGTATTTGGCCGAATTGGAAACATAACTCTTGAACTTTTTGTGTTCGGGACTTTCAACCGAGCTTTTAAAACTGGTGATGTTTATTTTTCTTTTTCCTTTTGTAATGTTATACAAGTAAAAAAAAATCACTTAATAAAAATAGATGTCACATGCAGGTGATGAAAATAATATGTGCCAGTGTTGTGATTCTCATTTTTGTCCACAGGCCAGTGGTATATTTACTACATGTCACTGTTATAGTGCTCATCTTGTTCCTCTCAGTGTATAGTAGCAGAGGAAACATGTTGTCAACCCCCTCGCCTCTTTCCCTGCCCGCACTGTCTGCCTCTGTCTCTCCTACTTCTTCATTGCCCATGGCCTGAGGGAACAGTTGGCTTTCTGAATGTGGCCCCCCCACCCCCTTGTGAGCTCACATTGATTGGCTCCCTGCTCCCCCCAAAGCAAAGCAGCATGGGGTGCCAGCAGCCAGCTTTCTGTTGGTGTTGGTCTCAAAACAATAAATAAATAAATAAATAGGTGGGGTAGGGGGGGAATTAGGAGAGGAAATTGTCTGGTGCCTCATAACCTGTTTAGGTATGTCTCCTCTGTTCTTGCCGCGTGCTGTAATGAGAGTCGGTGGAGTTCAACACTTTTTTTCCTCGTGTCTTCGTGTCAGATCCAGAGCAGAGTCCCGTTTCCAAAGCTCTGTCTCCTAGCTCATGATTGCCCTGCTGTTTTTCTCAGTCCTTTTTTTCTCCCTGTTTCTTAAACCAGATTCCATGGCGCAATAAGCACTGCAGTCACACTGTCCTGATAACATATTTGTTTGGGAAAGGATGTACAGGATATGAACCACAGAGGCTTGATAACATTAGGGAGAGAATGAAAGTTTTGTTGTTTTTTTTAAAGTTTAACTTTAAAAAAAGAAAAGAGGAAAAAATATGACAAGAGAGTTTTTTAAGAACTGCCATACTCTTAGGAACGTATGACTCCAATACTCGACATATCAATGAGCAGCGCAAGTGTCCCCAGTAGGGAAAACGTGCACTGAGAACACATTTTGACTGGAGGACAGCCAGTGGTTGGTCAGTTGGAGGATGTGGGCTGGTCTCTGGAGCTTAGTGGTTGTTCATTCATAAACCAGGTGGGAACCGTAAATGAAATCACAGACATCTCCCGGCCTCTGCTGTCAAAGATGACATTGTGCTGTTTTTATGCAAGCAGCAGCAGGATTAGAGGGGGCCCAAATTCAGGAACATTGTGCAAAAATACTCCATAAGTAAATCCATCTCCAAAAGAGAAGGACTGGAAAATGTCAGTGAGGAAAAGCAGAAATGCTCGTGTCATTTTGAGAACAGTCATTAACATGAAACTGATTTACATTATTCAACTTTATGGCAGCGGGATTTCTGACTCCTGCTAATTTTGTCATCATGCATTCAGCCCACTCATTATTTTTAATTGTAGACATCTGAAGAATGACTTTTAATCTGAAAAGAAAAATAATAATAATACTGATATCAGTAAATTATACATCCAAACTAAATCACAGTACAACACTTTATGGTACACAATCAGTTTGATGACAAATGTAATTAACACTGATATTCAGGGAGTCCATTTCTTTTTTCTTCATTTGTGACCAAGTTCAAACTTCCCTCATCTCCTGAAAATCATATTCATGCAGAAAACTGTGGGCGTGGTTGTGTTTAGGAAAATAAAACTCTGTGGTTGAGCTTGTGAAAAAAACTGTGGTTCATGTCAAATACTGAAAAACTGCAGAGCTGACATTTTTGACAATTAAAAACGTCCCAAGGCTGAGTAATGGATTTTACTTAAGTCATGATGGGTAACAGACAGATTTATTATGAATACGTTTTTTTTAAAATTACTAACTGACAGCATTTTCCCTCATTACCTAAAGTCTAAAACTTTAATTCGGGGCTTTGTATTTCTTTCATGTTCAGATACTGCTTCTACAGGTAATGGACTAACAAATGGATGTACTATGGCAGTGTGTTACTGTATTACCTTGAAGCTAAGGAACAGTTTATTATGATGTGGCCATTTTACTTTTATATTTACCATTCTCCATCTGTACCAGCCGGAGCAACTTTATCACCTGTCCTAAATACTACCATTATGGGTGTAGTAGTCACTGCAAGTATACGTACCACTGTAACATCTTTAAACACCCGGATACAGAAAAAAAGATTCCAATCAAAAGTATCATATCATGTTATACAAATTCAATAATTTATTTTGTTACTTGGATGCCAATTTATGAATAATAAAATAGAAGAATATTTTGTTGACCTAAATCATCCCATTTCCACTTCAAAATATGTTAAAACAGAGCATTTCTTTATGTTTATATTATTATTTGGATATGCTATTCAGTTGAAACGTCTTTCTGAAATATTTCTGAAATAATCAGAAATATTTTAACATTTCTCCTCAATGGTAAGATGCATTATCACTCCAAAAACTAACTTATTCTTCACCAAACCAACATTCATCAAAAAAAGAAAAGTGCCCAAACTTTAAGTGGGCACCCATGAATTTACTGAGGAGTTACTGGCTGCCGAGTCCCCTGGTCCCTTATCTGACATGTAATCTCATATCATCAGAGACTGCAGAAATGAGCTTGTTTAACTCAGGCAGTCTAATTCATATGTTTTATTGGACATGCACTAAACATTAAGTACTGGCACCACTTTGTTGCCCAATGCAAATTCAGTACAGGAAATCACTTTCATTCAATCATGCAGCACCTACACTCACCGGCCACTTTAAGTACACCTTGTTAGTAACGGGTTGGACCCCCTTTTTGCCTTCAGAACTGCCTTAATCCTTCGTGGCATAGATTCAACAAGGTACTGGAAACATTCCTCAGAGAGTTTGGTCCATAGTGACATGATAGCATAACAAGGAAGCTGCAGATTTGTCGGCTGCACATCCATGATGCAAATCTCCCGTTCCACGAGTGGTTATTTGAGTTACTGTTGCCTTTCTATCAGCTCGAACCAGTCTGGCCACTCTCCTCTGACCTCTGGCATCAACAAGGCATTTGTGCCCACAGCACTGCCGCTCACTGGATATTTTCTCTTTTTCGGACCACTCTCTGTAAACCCTAGAGATGGTTGTGCGTGAAAATCCCAGTAGATCAGTAGTTTCTGAAATACTCAGACCAGTCCGTCTGCCACCAACAACCATGCCATGTTCAAAGTCACTTAAATCCCCTTTCTTCCCCATCCTGATGCTCTGTTTGAACTGCAGCAGATCGTCTTGACCACGTCTACATGCCTAAATGCACTGAGTTGCTGCCATGTGATTGGCTGATTTGAAATTTGCGTTAACTAGCAGTTGGACAGGTGTAGCTAATAAAGTGGCTGGTGAGTGTATTTGTGCAGGCACACGTTCACAGTGAAGTTTTGTGTTGATTCTGGTTTTTAAAAAAAAGGCAAGAGTGTCCTTGTCATCCAGGCAAAATTTACCAAGCGTGCTGATACAACACCATACAGCGCTTGGGACTGGGACTTGTTGATGTTGACAATCTGAACAGTCCTTATATTTTTTTTTGTTTGTTTTGTTCCTGTTTCCACAGTGTGATGGTCCAACCCACATGCCTCTGAGCCCAGAGATGTCCATCCGCCTTTAGACAAGGTTAGATAAGGTTTCTGTTTCTGGACAGCAATGTTAGGGTTAGGGTTAGGGTTAGGGTTTTAAGTAGCACCTGTAAATGTAAATCTGGTTAGTAGTCCTTTACAAAGGTTTGCAAATGCAATCTCTTGCCTGTGGTCATATCAGCTGCTGAAGAAAGACGGTTCTTGATGCAGTTCCATCTGACAGATTGGAGATCACAGGTGTCCAGCCCGTCCTTCATGCACTGAAATTTATGCACTGTAGAAATAGGAATATGGAGATCTTTTTCAGTCTTTTGCTGGGGAATGGTGTTTTAAAATATTTTTATGATTTTCTCATACATTTATTGTCAAAGTAGATCATTCTCCTGTTTTTGCTCCTCAAAGACTCAGCCTTTTCATTTTTGTACCAAACCATTATTAAAATCAGCTTTTGATATCATCTGCTTTAAAAGAAAGCCTTATTTCGTTTTTCCTTCTCCTATAGGTGAATATTTACTACTATTAAACTGCTCCTTTACAAACTTTGTGTTGCAGGCCAGACAAGTCCAAAGACGCATGCATAATGACAAATGCGCTGTCTGCAAAGAAAAAGAAGGTACGTTTTTCCCTCCTTTTTCCTTTTTCTCGATCAACCTTTTTCATATATATCGCTGTACGTTGTGTTTGATTAAATGTTTTGACTTCCGCTTTCTTGTTCTGTTTTAATGAGCGCTAAAAAGCAAGGGTCCTGCTTTTCAGCGTGGGAAATGAAAGAGACTGGTGAATCAAAAGTCTAATTGCATTTGGTGCTAAAAACTGTATGTATGCCTTTCTGGTGCCTCAGAATCGTCTGCTGAATTTGATCAGTGCATGATCAAATACATCTTTAGCTGAAATGGCTGCGCTGAATTATCTGTAATCATCGCCGTCTGAATCAGCAGCTGTTTGCACTGGAGAAAAACACCACAATTTAACATCAAGCAAATGCTTTGTCCCGATTTAAAACTTCACTGAAATTCATGATGGTGCTTGAATAGCTGTTAATTATTAATCTTTACACTGAGCAGAACAAACTGGGGGAACGCTGAGCTTAACTGAAGACTAAAATGAAAACAAACGTGATGTGTAAAGCTGAATGAGGATTCACAAAAGGAAAACTCTTAAGAAAGCCAACAAAAAAGTAAATAAAAAACAAACCAAATGCAATCTGACTGTAGGTCCAGAAATTAAACAGGAGAAGCACAAAGCAACTTTGAAAGAAAAGGGGTATACTGTATTTACTCTATATACTGGGGAGAGTAATGATAAAGTGTGGCAACCAGTAATAGAAACAAGGTGAGAAACCAGCAGGAAACAGAACTAAACAGATTACACAAAGAGGAAACTGAATCAAACTAACTCACGAGGTAATAAATTACAAATTGACACGGTCCCTTCAGTTCCTCTGTTTGGTTAGTCAGTCTATGGTGAAATATCTCAACAACTATTGGATAAATTACCTTATAAAGTCTATATTAGTTTTTAATATTTACATTAGCTTCCTTTAATGCCTCAGTGATGTTCATACTTTCACCATCCATCAATTTTCATCCAGTTCAAGGTTTTTCCACTTCTCCTCAGGTGAGTGTACGTTCTCTCCAGGCACATTGTCAATCCATCACAACCACCTTTTTCCCCGCTCAAAAAGTAATTGAATGGCTTTTAATCAACATTGTTATTCATAATGACCACCTTCAGTGTCCATAGTGCGTCCTTGAGGATTAGAGTTTAAAATTATGTTTAAACTGATAGCAGTAGTCAACATAAGAACATGGTAAACCACAGTCACACTTGTGTACATCTTGCTGTGTCAGTGTTTAACCACCGGACTCAGACACCCATGACTGTAACAGAGGTCAAGTAAACCTGATGCTCTCTTTGCACTGATTTTTTCTTTTCTTTTTCTTTTCAAGTATTTCACCCACATTTATGTGTTTTTGACTGGAACTCCTTGACCCAGTTGTGATAAGGAAAATTCCCCTCGATAATGGGATCAGTGTGTCTGTCGAGAACAAGTGTTCATCACAGACATCAAACCGCCTCGAGAGAGGCGTCGCAACACTGTGATCACAGGTCTGTCAGGTCTATCCCTTTCAAAACAGCTCAGTGGAAAACCTCACAGAAGATTTTATATCATGACAGAAAATATTATTCTGCATCACATTCCCAGCCTTTGATGGAATGTACTGGTGCTGGCTCTAGATTTTGATTGTTATGGCTTGAAAGATGACTGAAATATTTTACAAAAGAAAAAAAAACCCACCACAGTTGTAGTGCATTATACCAATTTTGATTGTTTTAAATTGCATCTGTAACTGAATGTTGCATAAAAACAATATATTTAAAGCTGACACTGATTATGGTCTGCTCTTTTATTTTTGTAACAAAAATATTTCTGAATTTCAATACACAAGCATTTTTGAAAAGAAATGGAATTATTGCTACTTTGCATCATTTCTTTCAATGACACTGTAGTTGGGAACTGAGAAGACAGGTTTCTGTGATTTTGAAGTGTAATAATTTCCTGTTCTCAATTTATTGTCTTTATTGTTGTTCTTCTGAACTTTCTAGATGTGGCACAGAGCCATTACCCTAAAAACACTTTACCAATAGTGAAGCACGGTGGTGGCAGCATCATGCCATGGCAATGTTTGTCATCACCAGAGGCTGAGAAATTGGTCAGGACTGAATGAATGTGAGGTAATGCTAAAAGCAAGGTCATTTAAGAGAAAAAGCTGTTTCAGTCTTCCACAGAATTCAGATTGGGCCACAAGTTTATCTTTCAGAACGACATTGATGATAAAACTACTGCTAACACAACCCTTGGGTGAGTTCAGTGAAAACATTTAAATGTCTTTGAATGATCTTGTGAAAGCCCAGTCTTCAATCTGACTGAGCATTCATGGCATGATTAAAAGATTGCAATATTCCAACAAAACCTATCCAACTTAGGCTAATTGTTGCAAAAAGGGGGTATTACAAAATATCCACTTTGCAGGGTAAGCACCTATGCAAACACTACCTTTCTATATTTTATTTTCTACAACATTTTTCTCTTAAATTTACTTCACCAGGTCGGAGAATTCTTTGGAATCATACAACATATGCATTTAAATAACAGGTTACAATGTAATATTTAAAAAAAACATGGGCACTGATGATTTTCATGGGGCATGCATAGATTTTAGCAGTTTGAGATATCTTTTTGTTTGTTTGTTTTAGCTGTCAAACAGACTTTTCACATACTTTCACTGAGAGAATGTAGTGGGAGTAGAATATAGTTTGACATTGTCTTGCTGAAATCAGCAGGGCCTTGCCTTAAAAAGACATTGTCTGAATGGCCACATATACTGCTCCTTAGCCTGTACATAACCACGTAAGTGAAATGTTTTCTTTCTCAAACGTACAAAAATCTTAACAAAAACAGAGAGTCTTCTGTATTTTGTTTCTATCTATATCTTCTTTTATTTGTAAAGTGTAGTTTTGGGGTTTAGTGACAAACTGTTTAAAAAGTATATTGTGCCTTTACTGAGTGCTACTCTGACTTTAGAGCGCACGTTTTTCTTGTGTTTACATTAACTGACGATGGCCTTCTGAGTTGTTCCTGAGCTCATGTAGTAATTTCATATCTTTTTAAATACGCTTTTTAATTGGTTATTTTTCCTGTGATCAGAGATGTCAACAGATTCTATGACTATTTCAATGGAATTATTAAATTCTGATGAATAAAGCCCCATATTCTTTGAAATTTTACACTGAAATTATGTATTTTTATTAATTCTTATAAATTGTTGAAATTTTTTTCATGAATAGGTCATCTGGGATATTTTTATAAGCAATTATATTAAGTTGTTGCCCTATAACTTAGATTTTTAATATTTTATATCCATTTATTTTATTTCTATAACATGTTCGGTTTTAGCTTTTTTCATGATGTGATGATGGAGTTTTTGGCTTGTGCACTCCAGCAGTTCAGCACAAGAGTACTTTCAATATCATTAGCTGGTCGAACTGGCTTTAATTTAACCACATCAATATATAACGAGTTTTTATCTTGTTTTCTAATTAGTAATTTGTTTGCTACGTTCCCTTAATATAGTAGGTTTTATCCAGATTTATTCTGTTTATGGTACACCTTGCAACAATCACCCATTTAACAGGAGCGAGTTTTATAGTAATTAACAGCTCAATAAAATTTTATGGAGCCCTGGTATCTTGGAATCAAAACTTTGCTGCTTGCACCCTGTGTTGAATCAATTACGTAAAATTTTCCAATCTCAAATAGAGGGAAACATTCCCATTAGTTAATTCATGGCTGTCTTACAAGCTGGGGACGGGCTCCAATCAATGCTTCCTGTCACCTTTTAGCAGGACAAATGGCACCTATTGTCCCAGCCCATCCCTCCCTCCAAGTTTAGACAGCTGGGGCAGATACACAAGCCAGAAAAACAGGGAGGTGGGTGTCCGTGGGGTGGAGGTGGGAGTGGGGGGGGGGTATGCTCTGAGGACTCCAGACACACCAGCAGACTGTATCTGCTTTGTGATGACTCCTAACATGAGAGCTTCTGAGAGGGTAAACTCCACGCTGACCCTGATCACATCCCAACTTTGAAGACTCAGTCAGAAGCAAGCAGGGCGGCGTGTTTCTAACTTTTGACATGGCTGCTTACAAGCAGGTCACAGTGGACAGCAGCAGGTCACTCCGGGCGTGAATGTGTGTGCGTGGTGCACGGAAGTCTGGATGCTGCTTGGCACAGTCACGGCTTCTTGACGTCAGCGCTCAGCCCAGCCTGCTGCTGCCGCTGCTGCTCTCAAACATGTCTTTGTTATTCAGAGCTTTCCATCAGAGAGCGGCGACCTGCAAAACACGGATGGCGGCGTCATCGCGAGAAGGAACGCGACCGCCGGAGCGTGAATGAGCTCGTGCGTACATGTGCGCGCACTTGTTACTATTTATAAAGCTATCATACTTATACCTGGTTTGTATTAACCTATTAACTCACTATAGATTCATTACGTGTATTTCATTCACGCCCCTACAGTAATATATCGATATTGTTAAGATTTTATTACATTTAATATTAGAATATTATTATGTTTATATGTGTAATAATATTGTGATATTTGTTCTAAAATGTTTTAAACCTATGTTTGATTAGGCTATTAGATTCAAGTATCCGTTTGTATTTGTTTGTCGTAAATAACCACACTAATAATTTGCATGTTAATTATTGTATGAATTAATCAAAAAATAGATGTGTAAAATTAAAAAAATGAAATGTTTAAAAAAAGTCAATATTTTGCAACAAAATGATTTTCGATTAAAAACAACTGAAAAGTCTAAAACTGCTTAAAACTTAGAATTTTTCATTCATAATTTTTGAAGCATGTCATGTTTTTATTTTTATTTTCAATATGTTTTAAATGTTTGAAAACATATGAAACTGTTTTCAAATTAGTTTTAAACCATGTTTTAAATTAAAAAAACATTTAAGATATGGTAAACAACAAATAATGAATAATTATTTTACATTATTTGAAAACAATAATGAATTAAAATTGAAATGAGTTAATCGATTAAGATTGATTCATTGGTTTTTAAAACATTCAAAATTAAATAAAATGTTTTTTTAAATTTCAAAATATGAAATATATGACATTTGTTTTTAAACTGCAATAACTAACCCTTATGTGTTGAGTTTATTTAGTCATATTCGAAATTAAACTTTCAAATACGCCCACGGCTAAATTAACAAGCCATAACGCTTTTTAAAGATCAATTAAATGAGGCTCAAAGCGGTGGGCTCGGACGGGGTTCCTCCAAGCAGATCCGGTACCAGATGGCCCCTGATCCGAGCGACGGTCCGGCTCCCCTCCGGTCTCCCTCTCCCTACCCGTCACTCGTAACCAAAAAGTCCGCGTCACGTTTTGTCGGCAGCCGCCGAGCATGGGTCCCTTCGGCAACAGAATAGCCAATGTAATTTGACACTTCAACTTACTGCGCTCTCTCCGAGTCTATTCAGTTACTCTCCCACTGACGCGGAGCCCGTTCTCAGTGAGTGGGGAAGATATTTAAGAACAAGAGCCGAATATTACCGAGGACTTTCTCCGCTCGATAACCCGGTGAGTAGCTGCAAACTTCCCCCCGCTCGCTCTTCGCTGTCTCGGCTGCCGGGCTCTTGTATCGGGAGGATTTTTTTCTTTCTTTCTTTTTTTTTTGTTTCCACTTTGGCTCAGATTGTTTCCCAACAATAGAGTGACCGCTTGAACTGACACCGAGGAGCACGTCTGAGCCCGCGACTGTAAACCCACAGCTTTCATTATTACTATCATTATTATTCAATTACTATCGCTGCTCCGCGAGCCGTGGGTTCCGAAACCGGCGGGCTTGTTGAGCAGGTTGTGCGTTCGGGTAGGAACAGATGCCGCGTTGATCTGTGTAACGAACCGGGGCTCGGAGGGCTACATTGTTGCAGGCTGTGGGCATTTCGCTCTCAGCCACGAATCGTGCCTGTTTGCACGCTTGTGCGTGAAAGCTCCTGGTTCTACCTTCACCTTCTGATGTGCACAAAGCACATGGTTTCTCTTGTGGAGATGAGGCTAGTCTGTGGAAGGGGAGCTGCAGAATAACTATGGACATTGGCAAGACAACGGTCACCGCAGTGCGTGGATTATCCACTGAATGTCACCTTAAATGCAGGTCTCTGAACTTTGATAGCACGTGTGTACTATTAGACGTGAAAACATGTTTCATGCTGATGAGATGCTGGTTCCTCACTGAGATTTTGCATGTTGGATCTCCAAATTCCTGCTGTGTGAATGTGGAGCTGGTTGGGATTGAGGGAGACCCTTTCATGTAAAAATGTGCTCCCATTCACTTGCCCATTAGGCGAAAAATAAATAATAATACTGTGGAAAAAAGTAAGCCAAACTATAAGATAAAGGGAGTGTATGCATCTCTGTCATTTTTCCTGTTTCTAAAAATCCCACTTCGGAAGCATTAAGCATGCAAACAAATGTTGGTACGAATGTTTCTCTTCTCCTTTTATTGAGATGGCCAGGAGAGCTCTTCCTGTTTTTGTTATGCTGTTGAAAAGTTCCCTTTCCTCGTGTGTGCTTTTAGCTGCCGCAGCATCGCAGTTTGTCCGGCAGAGCAGAGCGTTTGTTTGGGTCCAGCTGCTGGGGAGGGGGGTCACGCAAAACATCTGTGGGGATGCCAGCAATCAGGGTAATCCTCGATTGCTTGTTTGCATTTTTGTCATGTGATGCTTGTTGGGTTTAATGATAGAGATGATGTCAACATAGGAAGTTGCCATTTTCGAGCACCTGATCTTTTGATTGCTTTTTGCCCCGAGCCCTAACTTTCAATCTGCTTGCATCCCGAGCGCTTGATGGCACGTGTGATTAAACGCTAATGGAGCGCCGCTTGCTTGGAGAAACTTAAATCTTCCCCTGGTTTCATATACTGGGGAGGAGGTGGTGGTGTCAGACAGAGGGAGGAGGTTTTCTGTCCCGTCCCCTCCTTCCCAGTCTCACCCCACCGCTGTGGGGCCCCCAGGTTGGGCTCCTGAATAACCATGGGGCAGACCCCACCAGGCTGACCTTCTTCTATTCAAGTTGAGGATGTTGAAACACCAGCCGTCAGACAAAAGACACATTGAAACAGAGATCTGCAACCCAGCACGTGTGTCTGGGTGCTGAAGTAGACCATTTATTAACTCTCAGTTTCCCACTGGCCAATGAAAAGCCTCAGCACACAACAAAACAGAATACAACTGCAAAAGCACAAAGTACAGCTTACTCCTGGCACAGATGAGTGACAAACTTAAAAATAAGTTTAAAAAATACAGGTTTATGTTTATTCTAGATGGAAATCTCAGGTTTTCTTTCTTTCTGTCTGGACTGCAGCCAGGCCGGGGTCTGCGTGTGGCACCGTGGATCAACAAAGGTAACACGTTGTCCGCGCACGGTTGAGATTTTCTGCGCACTCTCTCTCCTCTCCACCTCCACCTGACGGGGTGAGAGTGAAGGCGGAAGCTGGAAATGGCTGTGCCACATGGGAAATTATTCAACTCTCGGATCAGAGAGGACACACAAGAGGCCTCATTACCTCCAGAAGCACTGCTGGCCAGCCTGCGAGGAAACCGAGAGCCGGTGCGCTTCAAACTAGCTGCTCAAAATATTGTCCATCTGAGCCACAATACCGTCCATGACGCCACTTTACACCCTCAAAGTTTGGAGGCAAAAGCTGATTTAATAAAAATGGGTTTAGTCTGCATCTGAAAGCAAAACTAACTGTCATCATTTTTTTATAAACCAACTATATGTGTGTTTAAATGGGCCGTAAACGGGGTGGTGAGATGCTGTATAATGTCATTATGTTATTGATTCAGCTTGGGAATTCTACTTGTGGTGAGCAGCTCCTGCGTACCAGGAGTTCTCTGAAGCACTCGAATGAGAACGAGTAGTGCTCTTCCTCCGCAGCCAGAGGCTGTGGGAGGTTTGTGTAGGTTTTTGCTCAAGGTCCTTTTTGTGTTGTCTCTGCTTAACAGAATAAATTCTTTGGATGAATCAACCTGCTGGTGTGGCTATTTTGAAAGCGTGCGGGGCAAGGAAGCGTGTCACTGTTAAATTGTTAAATCATGAGGCTTCCCTTGTTCTCACTTAGTTTTTATTAATCCTTCTATTGTGCTACCTTTGAGCTATTCTCGTGTTGTAAAGGGTTATTTAACAGACGGTTATTTAACTTTGAATGGACTGGAATTTTGTGATACTTTATACTGCAATCTGGCCACATTTGAGGGCTTTAAAAACCTCGGCTACTTGTTTTACAGACATTGTTACACTGCAGTTAAATGCCTAGTATAAAAAAACTGATAATGATGCAACACATTATAAACCCAATTTGCTGCTGTGAGTGCATCTTTCTGGTTAACAACCTCAGAGAATTAAAATGTAGGAACATTCTGCATGAACTAGAGAAATTGCATTAGTGAAAACAAAAAGACAGTTCACAAGTTGGAGAGCATAAAAGAGAGCAGCCAAGATTAAGAATAACAACTATGGATGCTCAGAATAGTTTTGATGAGGAGTTAGCGGTTTGAAAAGGTGTGAAAAAGACCAGAAAAGCATTAGTGGAATTATTGGCAATTTGAGGAGGATTTAAAAAACAAAGAAGAAGAAGGAAAAACAGCACCACTGTGCTGGAGAGTTACCGATGTTAGGTAATGATTTCCTTTACATGTTAAAGGTGGAGTGTGAGGGTGCAAAACATAACAAAAATCTACCTAATATCAAAATGTTGTAGTGGGAGGAGAGGGTAAGTCAAGACAGCACAGAAAAGCAACATCTTAAAGCAGTAGGAATAACACACTCCTCATACGTCACAGTTATCTTCTCAGTTTTTACATGTACATCTGGTTTTCATGCACGCGGGAAGCTAATTAAATGCCAAACGAATGTGACAGCAAATTTTGACCATTTTCTTTTTACAGATCGTCATCATCAAAGTCTTCCCCATAGATTATGATTCATCACATTCCTTTACAGGATATCAAAATATATTTGACACTTTTGAAAAAGTTTAGAGATAATCGCGGCCAGTACCCTTGTCTGGGTAGCTGTATCTCACCACTCCATCAATGTCGGTCTTACTTACAGGTGTGGTGACATTGTTGCATAAAAACAGCTCCACATTGTGAAGGGGAATCACTCTCACAGTGTTCTGGCTTTAAATTCTGATCTTAAACGCCATCAAATCCCAAATCCTTCTGTTTAAAAAAAAAGTACCGAACACGGTCGCATTTGCTGTCACAGTCGTATGGCATTTAATTAGCTTCCTGCATGCATGAAAACCAGATGTACATGTAAAAACTGAGAGCGTAACTGTGGCACAAAAAGAGTGTTTCTGAACAATAAAGCTACGTGCACCGTAAAGTGCACTTTTCTGCACATGAATAATGTTTTTTTGCAGTCCAGGAGTAGAAATACTCCCTCAAAATGACTTTTTTTTATGTTACTATTTTGCATTGTATCACATTTATGGCTCAGTGTTTTCTGCATGCACACTGAGTTTCATATTAAACAGTCGCCCATGGTTTTGAAACTAGTTGAATGTTGTATATAAAGTAAGCTATTGTCTGTTCACCTGTGCAAAATGCACCAAGGCAAGAAAGCTGGCTTTCATACATAAGGAAAACTGTAGTGTCTGTTTCTCGAAAGGCTGGAGCTGATGAAACCTGCACTAATGCAATAATTCCCAGTTATGACAAGAGTCCAGCTAACTTTATAAAAGTAATTGAAACAGGGAATAGTAGAATCACTGCTAAGAATGTATTTCTGCAGTTGCAGCACATAAAATGCATTAAATACTTAATAAAAAAATAAGTGTAAGTTGCACTTCAACCTTTCAGTGTTATAACACTATTGGGAAAAAGATCCCGTTTGGCATACTTTTACTTTCAGCTGGCAAAATTTTCCTCATCTAAAAGTTTTCTTTTTAAACAAAAATCAAGTGGAAGTGTTTTATAACCCCTGGCACACTTTTAAATTTTTTTTTATTTTCACGGTTGACTTTTTCACAGTCAATCTTTGCAGTGCAAGAGTTTCAGTGGCTTTGAGCCAGCTATGAACACCTAAAAATGTTTGTGAGTTTCAGCTTTAACTCCACTGGGTTTTATATGCGGAGTCAGAGTTTTATAAGAAAATAAACATTATTTGTAATTTTTTTATCCTCCTCTTAACTTTTCATTCGTATGTTGACACTCAGTTGGGGAAACTTCGATCACACCTGCAAAGGCAAAGAGCATAAAGATGTTGAAATAAACTCTGATTTAACCACCTGTAGCAATGAATCATATCAGCATTTTTTCCTAACGTGGTATGATTACACTGTGAGACTGTCTCAGTCAGCGATCTAAATACTTGTCTCAGCTCTCAGAATTGTCTCTGCACCATCCCACCCTATATTTTTCTGCCGTATGTTATCCTGCATTCCTCACGTGTGTGTGTGTGTGTATGTGTGATGATTTGCGACGCTCCGCTCCGTGACACGCAGCTGCAGTAACACGTACCGAGCAGATATCCACCGGGGGGATTTGTGCAGCGGAGAGAGTGGTCAGACTGTACCTGTCAGCCTCGCTGTTGACTGTTAATATGAGGCTTCTATTTTCAAAACACAGCTCAGGGAAAGGGAATCTATGTACGTTTGCTTTCCTGCAGCACCGAGATAGGGAGCCGAGCGAGAGATGGGAGAGGTGCTGGGAGTGACGCCAGACCACACATCATTTAATCATGTTAGAGTGTGCAACCACTTTGTGCATATTTTTGGTTGCAATGGTGATCGGAGTTGTTATTGTACAGACTGTGCTCGCAGAGAGAGAGAGAGAGGGACAGAGAGAGAGAGAGAGAGAGAGCTTGATAGGGATGGTGGTTTGATGCTGAAGAGTCAAACTGCTGTTCTGGATTAGGAGACTTGTGAAATTTTAGATTACGTAGGGTTTTATTGGAAAATATGAAGTGTTAAGTCATATATCTGCAGCTAAAAACTTCTGTCAATCAATGTTTAGGAGTGCTTAAATGCTGAGCCCTTGGATGGATGACCATTGTGCATATTAGCATTGGGTTTCAACATGCTCTTTTGGCTTAATCCCACAGTTGACTTGCCTGCTAAATACTAAGTATGTTATTTTTGCTCTTTTTAGGGAGCCTCTCGCTGCATAATCTCACTTAATCTAATCTATCCCTCTCTATAATAGACTGGGAATTTATAGAAAAAGCCTTAGTGTAGATCCATACCAAACAGACCAGTGTGCCGGCTGCCTCCCCAACCCCTCTGGCAAAGCTCTTGTGAAAATGCAAGTGACCTCTGCACCCCTTGTTAGCCTGAACAATGGGCCCGACTCCACTTACAGCTGCAGCCATGCCGGGGGTAGGGCGGGGGGCTTGGAACATAAACACGCGTCGTCTGATTAATAGGGTTAAATACTATACTTTCGGCTTTATAGTGAGATCATTCAAATGGAGAGTGAAGAAAATTCAGAGGTTTGCATGGACGCTTGATAGGTTTATAAAGTTGTCCACATGATAGAAAAAAGTTCTGTATGGTGTTTCAAAAGACTGAGGACAGCGTTGTGCTGGTTAGTGGAGACAGGTCTGGGATATACATATCGACTAAGCGTTCATGTCCATTCGTAGACACAAAAGACAACCTCCAGTTGGCTCTGATCGCCACCTTACACCTTTTTTTTTCCTCTCTTTTTTTTCATGCCACCTTACACCTAACAACTGAGATCGTGGGAGTGTGCAAATGATGGATTCATTTTGGGAAGAGTAGAAGTTAAAATGCACCACCCGAGATGTTAGAGGACAATACACCAACTCAGAAAATTTTTCTAGGTGGATTTTAGGTTGAAGTTGACAATCTTTTCCTGCAGTTATTAGAGGACTGTATACGCAGGAACTTGCTGGAGTTACACATCGTGGACTAATTATTGTTAAAAGCTGACGTCACACCACAGACGTCAGAGGGATATCCTGCGACTCAGAGAACTACGGTTACAGCAGGAGAAGATGATTCTCTGTTGCTTGATTTTGTATAGAGCGACAATAATGGATGGATTACCACCAAGAGTAACTTTGTTTTTCACTGGAAAGATTCATAAAAAGCTGAAATCAACGGGTGCTCTTTCCACACAGCTGGTCATAGATTGATTCCTATTACAGCTGTATCATTAGCACCGACCACCAAGAAAGTGCAAGCGGTAAGAGTTAGCAGTGTGGGAAGGTAGCCAAAACATGTATCATCTGCAGCGTGCAGTCGTGTGTTCCCAACTAATCAGTTTGATTTGGTTAAAACGAACCCTGCTCTGTGTGTACTGCTGGTGTGGTCCATATCAACTGCTCGGAGATCTGTCAGTGTGTCAGAGAAGCGAGCACTGCTCATTTTTCATGACTTTGAGACGTCATGTTATATCCTTGGCACTTTTATCCTTCATGCTGGATTGAATGGTTAATAACGCATCTTTTTATAATGTGACAAAACTCAGAACGGGTATTTATTCATGTTTTACATTGACTTGAAAACGTGAACTGTGTTAAAGATCAGTCAGAATAAACCGATTAGTATGTTTAAATCGTGACCACCTGGAAAAGTTGACTGTTTTGATTAAATGCTACTTTATTAACATGATAATTTATTGCTTTTCTCTCACTTGAAACAAGATTCTACTCTCATGTGTTGTGATGATAAATTGATCACGAAAACAATCCCTTTCAGCACTGAAATTTACTATTTTGCATAATTTGTCCAAATTAAATCGAAGCTGAGTGTGAAGCTGCATTAAGATGCTATTAAAACTTGCCAAAACTTTGTTTACATGTTTGTTGTTGTCAGCAGGGTTATTTTGGAGGGTGGGGATTTGGGGTTAGGGGGGTTTAATTGAAGGTAGAACAGCAACATTTGGAGGAAAAAATAAAATAAAAGTCCTTGAGTTTTAATCCACGAAGGATATAATTGGATCATTTGGCCCCAAGCAGGCACCGGCTCATGCATGTTGAATGTGACATGCTGTGAAAAACATACACATAATATGACACAGAGCACTGCTGCAGTGTTAAGTGTAAATGAAAGGCTCTGAATCATGAATAAAATCCACCATCTCCAAAGTCCCAGCTTTTATAAATTCAACAAGGTCCCATCCTGAAGGGCTGTCAAATCTTACAGCACGTGATAATGTTGCATTGCACATTCCCCTCTTAAATTGCAGCACAGACTGAGAAACCAGCAGCTGCTTGCAGAATTTGAAATTGTCTCAACAGTTTTAATCTCACTGTCAAAAAAAAAAAAGAATGCTGGCAAAATTCCTGAGGGGCTTTGCTGATACATCACAGTGTCTTAAGTGCGTAATGAGGGACTTTTATTTATTTTATTAAGCGAGATTCACACCTCTGATGACTAATGAAGGTGATTCGGAGCAACTGCTGGAATTACATTCAACACAGCCTGCAGGGGTCCATATCTCATTGTTCTCTGACAGGCAAAATTAACTGGGATTTACTAACACACTTGGAGCGACTTTCCCCCATTCTCTCGGTCTCTCAAAGAAAAGGTCTGAGGGTAATCTCTTTCCCAAGCACCCTCAAACCCCCTTCCTCCTATTCTCAAACACAAATGTCAGATGCTTGTGAGTTTGCCATCAAGATGCAAAAACAAGCAGATAAAATCCCCAACACGTTGCACCGTTTCATCTCTCGCCACACGTTGACGCACGAGAGGTCTTCTATTGAAATGTTATTGTGCTTTAAACACAGGTGGTACTTTTGAATCTAACATTTTGTGCAACTCCCTGAGGGTAGCTCTCCAGTGGGAAAGTCTTCATAGAACTACACACCTGGAAGGGCATTTTCCTGTTTTTGCTCACGCTGCCAGCTTCGTGTACTTATGGATAAGGCCTTCTGGTTATCGGTGGGCATAGCCAGTGAGTATCCTCATTATTTTAACCAACAGTGCTGAACACTTTCTTGTCTTCTAAGTTGCAAATAAAGACATAACAGATCATAGTCCTACATATTCTAAAGAGAATATGTTTTGTTGCTAAGGTGGTGGGGTGTGAGCTCCCGACTGGGGCTCCTGGAGGACTTATCTGCTTCCTTGCCTGGTTCCACAGCTTCTCAATCAGGCGGGACCAACACTCTGTTTGTTCTAGGTAAACACTGTGCCAGGGCTGCCCATGGCCTGCATTCTCGCACCAGTTGTAACACATTTCAGCCACTGACTCAGAATATCCACAAGGATCCAACAGCAGTCAGCTATCCAAGATATTTTACTATCAGCCCTCTTCGCAGAGTACAGCACATTCATGAAAGGCTTAGTGCCCTGTCTGAGTTTCACCCCAATCTCTGGTTGCCACTGCTTTTAAAAAGTGATGGTGATAAGCAGAGTTGGTACAGTTGGCCCACTCTGTTGCCACAATCACCCACACTGCTGCTCCACCTCCCACTCCCACCCCTCCAGCAGAGCCTGAACCACACCCCACCACAGTTGTGCTTTTAAATCTTGCTAACATGTGACTTGGTTGGGTGTTGTCCTGAAAGTGTCTGAGTATGAAGCTTAGCTAAGCAGAAGCCTGTTTGTGCTGACTGTACGTTGGCTGAACATGGTCATTTCTGATGTCACCACCGAAGCACCATGACCTAATCCTGCTAGCAGCGTTACGAGTGATGGTGAGGCCCTGTGGTGCTCTGCCAGTTCTGGTTTCAGCTCTGGCAGCACTCATTTTGGATGTTGTTCTGGTAGCGACAATTTAGATTAGAATGTTTGGATAGATTTGATCAGGACCAATTTGGCATAATATTAATTAGCATCATAGGTTAGCACATAGCCACAGCCAAGTTAAAGTAGCTAACCTGCGGTGACTGAACTAAGGTGGGCTCCAGACCTGCTCAAACCACCTTTTTGCATCATGGAACCACGCAGTACGATAAAAGAAGAGGCTTCGAAAGTGTGCTTCAGAAAACCTATGGGTGACATCACCCAGAGGATTTGTCCAGTTCTTCTTATACAGTCTACGGTTAGCCCTTACTAGCTGAAATCAAACAGCAGTAAAGTCAGGGGTTAATTAGACCAAAACTCCTTCATGATTTGACTTGTCCACCAATCACCTGGCTGTCTGTGGTCCAGATGCAACCAGAGAACAAGCCCTTGATGGTCTGTTGTCTTTTGAGGAACTCTCCAGTTCCCACAACTCTCAGAGAGCCCTCAGAACTGTCCAGTCAGACAGTGCCTGTTGTGTCCACGGGTCCAAGTTTACAGAGATTTCTTTCTTTAAAGACCAGCTTGCTGGCACTGCAGTAGTATGTTTGACCAATTAATATGCATCTATGTCAGTGATGGTTCCCTCGGCTGAGAACATCCCCATCCTCTGGTTGGAGTTTAAAAAGACCAGAGAAAAGAAAACACTTCCAAGAACTACTACACAGTTATAAATGTGAAACCTGGCAGCGGGAGTACGGTTTGTCACCAATCTGAAATTACACTGCAAAATCAGCCTCTCTAGAAATAAGCCTAATATGCCATAAATCTAGTCAAATTTGTCAATTTCTAAGCAAAAATAACTTTACTAATAGGTTAAGAAAAATGTTCTTGACTAGAATTCTTAAAACCAGCAAAATAGTCCACAATAGTCCTCCAATAGTCTTGAAGCAAGGCTTTTTAAAAACTTTCTTAGAAATGAATTTTTACAGTTTACAACAAAAGTAACCTCATGGGTCATGGACACAGTTAAATTTTGATTGTGTGTTTAAAAACCCAGTTTTTTTTTCTGATGAGCTACTTGAAGGTGAGACAGTTGATGTACATATTGTGGTTGCTGTAATATTTGTAATAACCTCAGCAGGTATGAAAATCTTCCTCACCCTTCAACCAGACACGGCACGTATGTGTGCCAGATGTGCTACATTAATGCAAACACTCAGACCTGAGTGTAAACAAAGCCTCTCTCCTGACAAATATGTCAATGTGAGACTTAATCTGTATTATTAATGAACCACGCAGGATGAAAATCGCAAGCATAACAAATTAAACAATTCCACCAGCAAGAATAAATTTGCTCCTCTCTCAGCTGTCACGACTCCTCAGCTGATTTGAAACGGAGCCCAGGAATATATGTATTTTGATAAGCCTGAACTATGCAGAACCTTCGATGTTTTTCATAAAAATGTGACCTTTGATCCGACCACTGGTGTTAACACACACAGTCTGAGCGAACAGGTAGCTTCCAAAAATGAGGAGGAGTTGACTAAGGAAAAAAACAAAAACAAAAAACTTTTCATGTTGCTCTTCTCGTGAATGTAATTTTGGATCATTTCCTTCCTTTATCTTGTTTTGTGCCAAAACTTGTTGCTTTATTTATCAAACTGTGAAAATTTGAAGTCTCTAAAATGGGAACAAGTGGGGGGGAATGAGTCACACAAGTTCCCTGAACCCAAGGTCATATTTTTGAGGAGTGAGTTTAGTGTAAGCAACGCTGCAAAACCTGAAGAGATTTTACATCACCTCAGAAGGAGAAAGCATTAAAACCCTCACAAGCTTTTGCAGTTGCTGATCAGTTATTTAATTGCCTAATCCTTCCAGCATCTGTTGACTGCAGTTCTCTTTGCTCTGTTATCCTCGAAGCTTCAACTGCACTGGTAATTTGACAGGTTTTTGTCTCTTTTGTGACCTTAAGGCATTTTTTTCTACCCTCCCAGTAAAAAAGAAAAAAGAAATCTTTACTGATGATGAAGTGTAGACAGCAGTGACACCCCACCCACAGCCTGTGTGTCAGCTTACACTGCACCCTCATGCTAACATGGTGTCTGTGTGCGGTCACTTACCCAGGTGCAAGGCATGCATCACAGACCAGTGCTGATACTCAGACGTGACAGCTGTGGGCATTGAAAGAAAACCACGAGAGAAGTCTCAGCACTGGATAGGGTGAAAATGCATTAACCCTTAACCTCCAAGCGGTATATTTTGTGTCAGAAATGGTGCGCCTTCTGTTCTGCGTCTCACTTTTCTATCTTGGTTGTAGGACACTGTATCATAATAAAAGAGATCACTACAGTGGACACCATTCACTGCATCCTGTTAAGCCATGGTATAATCACATTTATGATTAGTTTACTATGTGCTAATCACGAATATTGTACCAGTTGGTAACATTGTATGTACAATATGCAGTATTTGGTTTCAAAAATGGCCATTGTGTTCTATTTGTAGGTGATAGAGTGGGCGGAGCCTGTTTAGCAAGTTCATAAATCTCAATTCACCAAATTAGAAAAATGATGATGGAAATGTTAAATTTTGTGGAAGACCGGTGAGATTTTAGGAGAATAACAACTGCTGGACTGAGACTTTAACTCATTGAGACGTGAGTCATATGTTGCATCCTTCGTAATTGTGCTAGCTGTAAACATATGGCACGCACAGAAAGGGAACTACAGCTGGAAATCTGAGCCAAGTTAGCAAGGTACTCTGGTGGAAGTGGCTGTGGGATTTCCGTATATGAGCATTGATGTATTCATGCAGCTTGCACTGTTCCCTGACTAAAAACACTGGCATGAGGCCACGTGTGCTGCTCTCCCGGGGGTCACTTTAAATAACTCTTCTATAAACATGTCCTGTCTGTTTCTTCTTGCTGCCTCATCCGGCGGCCAGCAGGCCGCCTCATCCTCAGCACCAGCTTTGGGAAAATGAACAGTTACTCCGGCGAAGACGAGAAATGGCTTCACACTAATTGTAATCACAGATCCCATGATGGTAAATACTGCTGCTGGTGAATGCTAATTATTTGGGCAGTGTTGTCTGGATGTAAACACGCAGTGAAACACATATGTAGACGTGCTTCACACTCCTATTTTTAGATTCTGATTGCATAAGCTTTTGTCTCAATCTGTCTGTATCAAGCAGAGGGAAACTGCAATTGATGAGATTATTTTAATGCACACTCATGTATTGCGCCCCTGCTTTTTCTTGGCAAGCGGTGTGTGTGGCCCAACGGGTCCCACGGCTTACAAAAATGTTGACAGTGGACACTATTTTTGACCATCTGCTCTAAATGAGGGCATGTTTGAGTCACAGACGCCGTGGTGCAAGGCTGCGCCTGTGATGTCGCTGGCATGCGGAGGGCGGGAAGGAGGGAGGGAGATGACTTACCCGAGGGCCCAGCATCCTTCGTGTCACCATGGTGGTGTGCAGTTGTGCGGCTGGTTTCCCTAATGTGTGTTACATTAGTATGCAGGGTGATGGAAGAAGGTGTGAGGAGGAGGAGGAAGAGGGTGGGCTGAGCCCTCACATCTTGAATCAAGCGCAAGTCAGGAGACATTGTCATGCTTGACTCAGGGTGTGAACGTGGTCGCTGAGACTCTCGGACACTCTGAGGTCAGAGATGCCTTTAAGTGCAACTTGCTGGTAAACACCGTCCGTGACTCGTGCCGCTGTCAGAGACAAAAGCTATGACACACGTGGAGAGAAGGTAAATGTGGCCATCCAAACAGACTTTTAAAACTCATTAAAATAACACTAGCCAACATTCAGACTCCTTTTTACTGAATGGGTTTAGGTTTGCAAAGTTCCAGGAACATTTTAGGTTGGCCCATGTGAATTGATGGGAATTCATGCAAGCAGATGGGATTTAATGAGAGTAAACTGGAAACTGCCAAAAACTTTGGTTAGTTAACGACACCAAAATGAAATGTAATAAAAAAACAAAACAAAAAAAAACCAAACAAACATATCCAAGTATAATCTGGGTTAAAACAGTATAATTTTATACAAATTGTAATACATTTCGTCCCTGTGCACTCCTCAATCATATGAACACATCATTTTTGGAATCTTGTCTATTTCAGCAGGACTACTGAAGTCACAGTACGTTCATACTCACAGTTTAGTCAAGCTGGAAATAGATAAAACTCTGTCGTGTCTGCTTCCAGCTTGTGAGCATTGAGCTTCTCCAGTTGACTTATTATGCCACACACCAGAACATCAGATAAATCTTTGGATTAGCTGATGACAACAGTTGGAAAAAATGGCAAACAGCAACTTTTACAGATGTACGGCATACTTTTTGTGTGTTCCGTACACTCTGTACTCATTAAATTTAAAAAAAAAAAAGCCTGTATTGCTTTGTATCAGCTTCTTCAAAGTCCAGGGCAGGAACTGGGGAGCATGTGAGGGACAGAGCCAGTTATAATCCAGCTGGACGTTTACATGCAGGGATTAGTTTGACTTCTACTGTGTTATCTGTAGGACTGGACCCAAATAGTCAGCTACCTGGATATTCAGACATTTGTTCGTTACCTGCACATTATGTTTTCAAGTATCAAGTATTATTTTCTTTGCAAACAGCTAGTTGTGGTGCTAACAATCACTGCTGGTCATGAACGTCACCTGTGGTAATGCTTCATTTTGTTTTAGGTGAGTGAGCGGGAATGACGCCATGCTGGAATCTCCAGCTGTTTGCCACTCCTCAAACTGAGTAAGAAGTTGACAAATAGACTCCCTCAGCTTCACATTTTTTCAAATAAAAGAAACAAAATGTACACTGGCACATTTCTGTTGTGTACTCCTCGGTTGGTGTCGTGCACATTAACAACTCGTTCAGTCTCATGCTCCTCTACAGGCCGAGAGAGCATGACTGAGCGTGTGCACCCCTCACACTCGGTCACGCGTGTCAACCTCCCTCGTTCGATGTTGTGTGCGCAAACTCCATTTGATTAGTGTCACGCACGTTAACCACACCCAGACACTTGCTTGAACCTCCTTCAATCGGTGTTGGCGAATTTTTGCTGCATCGTAGACATCCTTCGACACAGCAGGAGATGCCCTCTGCTGAAGTGAAAACATTATCACCTGGGTCTAGATCAATGTTCTCCATTCCTGATCCTCGAGAGCCACTGTCCTGCAGGTTTTAGATGTTTTCCCGTATCAACACACCTGATTCTAATTAATGGTCATCATTAACATTTCATCAAGGTCTGCACAACTCTAATGACACAGTCATCCGTATCAGGGTGGTTTGATGTGGGGAAACATCTAAAACATGCAGGACATTGGCTCTCCACCAGGAATGAAGACCACCGGTCTAGATGAAGGCAAAGTTCCTGGCATTATGTAGATGTGTACTTTGTTTTGGCCAATCAAAAAATGTTCTATTTATGTTTATTCAATCATGTCTGTATAGTAAAAATACACCACACATTTCGTACGAATTCCTATAATTTACCATTAATTTCAATACAAAGTTTAAAGATTAGAATTTCCAAAATTCCCCAGCTTAGCTTCCTATGGAACGTTACTGGAAACTCTGTAAAACCAAAACTTTTGTTTGCCGATCTGGAGTATTTAGTTGCATGTTAATACTATACAGTGGACTAACCCGAGGAGGGTTATAAAGCCATCAACAAACAATTTGGAGTTCATTATTTGGCAATGAGAATGAGTATTTACAAGTGATAAACATTCAAGGCAGTTTCAAATCTTCCCATAAGTGGACATCCCAGCAAGTTCATCCCAAGGTCAGACTGAGAAAGGATCAGCTTGATAAAGCAGTGCTACAAGCCAGAAACACTACAGAGGGACAGGGAGAGTGAAGGAGGAGAGGAAAAAGAGTTGAAAGAACAATTATTATTATTTTAAAAAAGAAATAAAGATTTAAAGTGGACAGATCCCAGCTCTTTTGATTCCACGGGCTTGTACTCCTGTGAAATCTGCAACTGATGTTGCTTAAACGCAACTGCACATATATGAGTCTTGGATTATTCTGGCATCCTCATCTCATCTGGAACTCCATCCTCCATCAAATCATTGGGTACAGAGCCCTGTGTGTAAAAGGGACACACACGGTTATGTTTGCTGCTGATGAAAAGTGTCACCAAAGTGTCCCATCACTTTATCTGAACAAAAATGCTCCAAGGTAGGAACGCTGGGTCAGTTAGGTCAGGAAAACTGGAGACTTTGTGTCCTGAAAGACTGAAATTTGGGCTGTCAGAAGGACAACTCTGGATGTCTTCTTTTTCCTCTTAATTTCTCTTATGGTTCATAAACTACACAGACTGATGAGTAGCATTTTAAGCACATTTAAACATAATATTATCTATAAACTAAGCGAATAGTACAATGTGCAAGTTACCCTTTTACCAAAATGGCTGTTTCAAACTTCATCTCTGTCTCCTGTCCCTTTCTTGTGTGTGTGTGTGTGTGTGTGTGTGTGTGTGTGTGTGTGTGTGTGTGTGTGTGTGTGTGTGTGTTATTTGTGAGGGAGGAATGTGAAACC
>JAOWBL010000011.1:6422387-6468033 GCA_028564865.1 Zenarchopterus dispar | reverse complement strand
GTGTGTGTGTGTGTGTGTGTGTGTGTGTGTGTGTGTGTGTGTGTGTGTGTGTGTGTGTGTGTGTGTGTGTGTTATTTGTGAGGTAGGAATGTGAAACCTAATCTGGGGGGACCACAAGTTGGGGAGGAGGGGGGAAAGTGGGTTTCTTTTGAAGAATTAGTCCAATGTGTTGTGAACACTCACAACGGTTACAATTCTTTTCTTTGTAATCAGAAATTTGGCTGCTCCTCTACGTTGTCAAATACTCTTCACGCTATTTTTGCTCGTCAATTTTATTTATTCTTGCAATTCCTAACTGTCAACTTCTTTCTTCAGCTTTTCAACAACATGCGATCTTTTCATTTCCCCAAATGAATTTTTACAGATCCTTTAAATATGAGAGGCTTGTTTTTTCTGTCCAGTACAATGATGGGTTAAATTCTCTTTTATTTATATTACACCACATCACAACAAAAGCGACCTTATAGCTCCCTCTTAGGGAGTAGTTGGTGTCGCTGGGAAGAAAAAATTATCTTCAACAAATTATTCCAAATTTTTCATGTCTAGTAAATAGATTTGTTTGTCCTTTTTACTTCATGTAATTTGACATAAAAATCGTTATGATTTTATTTTTCCATAATCGAACAGCCCTATCTCCGAGGCTAATTTTTACCTTACATATATTGCAAATGATTTGCTTTTGGCATTCTGTACTCCCAGCTACAATCAACTTGAACTGAGTGCTACAATTTTATAATCCACACGGATGCAAACCTTCAGTAGATGGTGTTTGCACACCTGTTGCTAAAGCTAAAATCCAAAACACCCCAAACTCAGCAACATTAGAAGAAACAAGGTAAACACAGGCAGTCGTTTGGGTCTCTGGAGGGAAATATACCACTGCACACTTTAGAAGGGTTAACTTTAAGGTCTGACATCATGCCACAGTTTTGGTTTATCAGTAATTGACAAGGACCACCTTAATGCAGGCCATGCTACTTAAAGTACTGTTAAACTGCTGCACTTTCTGTTTTTTTTCTGTTTTCATTGTTGCTATTATGTATTTGGCACCAACTGATGTCAAAGAGCAAATTTAAAAGCAAATGACTTGAGGCTGCGTGTCCTGCTTTGTCTGAGTGCATTTTCTTTGGAGGAGGGAGGTGGAGAGGATCATGTGAGCTATAATTATATTTATGTTGGGTCCCATTCAATCTGTCACAGTAAATATTGCCTGACTTGTCATATTGTAAGCCATTACAGTGGATTAAATGCTGGTTATGATCTCAAAAAGCTGGGAAGGGATGCTTTTTCTTTCCTTCTTTTTTAACCCTTGTGATGTATTTGTATTTATTTATATGTATTTATTTTACATTAGATCTTCAGTGTTTTCAATAAATTGTAACTGGGAGGAGACTGGGTAATGTCGCTGGCGTTTGCTTTGAAGAGAGCCCCTTAAGAGAGCAGGCAGCCGTCCAGAAGTGGAAGAATGCCTCTTTCTGGTTTCACGAGCCGTCCTCCACTTTATGTTTTCTTATTTGTCCAGGATCAAAGAGAGGGATGAACAGCAATAGAAAGTTTGACTCTGTTCCTGCCAAGTGCCTTCTTTCAAACCGAGAAGGGAAAAGAGAGAAAAACCTTTTGATTCATCTCAATCAGCTGCTCGGCGCTGAAGCAGGAGACACCGGTGACGGTGATGAAAGCCTAATCACTTCTGCGTGCTTCTCACGCTCTGGCTGTCCAAACTCAGGCTGGGACGGACAGATCGCTCACTTGGCTCGTGGAAGCAGTTAGTCGGCACAATATTTTTCATAAATATCCTAATGATTAGTTGGGTCCTGCATTCATTACTGAGTGGCAGGAATCATTACTCCCAAATCACTAAAAAGATTAGTTCAGAATGAATGAACTTTTCATGCAGGCTGCGCTGCCACTGATCGCAGACAGCAACCGTATTGTTAGAAATTTCATTTCTCCCCCCCTCATGAATTTTCAGCAGTTTAAATCAACTCATGTCGGCTTGTTGTCACACATGCCACCCTAAGCAGTGCGACGGCATGCAGGCCTCACATGTCTGAGCTTCATTTGTCTAGGAAATAGCTTGTTTGGAGAGGCTCTGAATGTTGCATCCCTTGATTTGTATGCGGATAACATCTACCCAAATAAAGCCTCAAAAATTTCCCTAATGTTCTCCGCAGCAAAATCACGTTTCAGTGTTATTTATACCTGAAGATGAAGTCTTGTCTTTTAAATTTTTGTATAGATGCTCTGACTTGTCATATATTTTGGATTTAACATGCCACGACTTATGAGAGGGAAACTATGAATTATTTGTTCCATTGCCTTTTGCTGCTGATAGGAAATGTTTTGCATCATAAACAGCCAAGACAACAAGTGAAAAATTAATGAGTAGTACTTTTTTTTTCTCTCTCAAAGATACAGTTTATGATGCGTGTAGTGTGGTGCTTGCCGATTCTCTTTGGAATGAGCCACCGAGTATTTATTTTAATTTATCCTCACGGTTTGTATTGTCATGTTAATTTACTCCACGAGTGTGAAACTTTGAGGACAATGAGAATGAAAGCCAAGCAGGCGAGCCTCGTATCGGCCGAGGAGGATATTGGAGTGGAGCAGTCTGCACTTTGCTGAACTCCCAAAGCTTCTGTTTTAATATTTAGCTCCTGTCAGTTAAAATCAAAAAGTTTCTCACTTTCTCTAAAGCTCGCTGAAAGAGAGCGGGAAGCTGCTTCACGGGTGAAAGCCCTTGCACATGAATATTTAATGGTTGCATTTTAACCAGAGTCATAAAATCCAAGAGGATGTGGCTGAAAAGAGAGCAGCGAGAAGTGTGCAAAGTAGGCTACATTGTTTCTTTATAATCTGAGCTGGGTGCCTGAAAGTCATGTAACTCTTTTCTGGCTGCACAGTGAATCAAATATGTGCCGGGGCTAATTTAAAGCCCCGGCCACATTTAGTAACGTGTTGCGGCCTGTTTTTTTTTTTTTTTTTTTTTGCAGGGTAAGCACCTTGTTTTACAGCGGGATGAAGAAATCTTGGACCTGCAGGGTCTAAATTGAAAATGTTTCATTTTGATATTTCCTCAATGCACTCAGGAAAATGGATTTGATACACTGAATCCATTTGGCCAGTTGACCAGATTCAGAGGTAGCATCTATTCAATACACATCACTTTTAGATTAATAGACTTTGAGCTACACTCTTTAAAAAAAAGAGAGAGAGAGAGAAGAGGATATCTTTATGTACTTAATATGCATCGTCTTCTTCTTGTCTTGTCATGCATTTTTAAAAATGTGTTCAACCCTCCACTGAGCCAGACCCGCAGCAGACAGACACTGAGCTGATTGTTAAGTTTGATAAAGCTGTAAATCTGTGCACAGCCGGGTGATTTTCCTATATGTAAGCTTTACTTCACAGGCCCTAATCATTTGTCATCCAATATTGAATCAAGTTAAATGGACTCATGAATTGCAGTCACTTCACTCAGCCCGGCTATTATGTTTTAATATTGCTTTGTGGAAAAGGTCAGATCAGGTTCCAGCTACACAGATAATTCAGCTGCCTCTTTATGAGTCTCTTTAAAGCTCCAGAAAAATTATCGGCCGGGCAAACTGGCTCTGCAGTACTTAACAGCAGCGGCAGCGGCGGCTACTGTTTATGCTCTCCCTCTCCTTGGATATCCTTAATGCAGTGTTTTAAAGTGTGTGTGGTTGGCAGCTTGCAGATAAACCACAGTGGATGCCCTTAAGGGAAACACAATAAAAGGCTTTCCCCACTGAAAGGTCCAAAGTGCAGTTGTCCACTCTGCACAGCAACAATGGAGTGGTTGTGCAAACGGAGCTGTGAGCGGCGCTGGCAAGCCTGGCAAACCAGCTTATCAGGAGGTGGTGTGTACTGACCAGTGGTGGCGGCAGCGGTGGCGGCGAGGGGGTGATAAGGGGTTAGGGTAGGTGTTTGTTACACTTTTGTTCACTGGCACCAAACTAGTTCTTGCATGCCCTCCATACATACCACCGTATTTTCCCACATATATCATGATGCCATAATGTTCAACCTACTATCTCCGTCATAAATTTAACCAACCCACCTGGACATCTCATGGTGTCATGGTTACGCATAGAGACGTTCTTCCTCTTGAACCAAAATGTGCTTTTGATCAACTTTACTACCAGCGAACTAATCGTTTAGCTCATAAGTCATCATACACCTTTTTTCTATTTCTTATGCAATTAGAACTGGAGAGAGGGAGAGAAAGCTGAAGAATCAAAGCTGCCGAAACAACAGAACTTGTTGAGAAATAATCTCCAATAAATATTCACATGATTGCAAATCTTTACCAAACAACAGCAGAACTGACCACATAAGGAGGATGTTGGTTTTGTGGATCACAAGAGTAATGATAATAAATTAGAAGCTTTAACCATTCCATGTCACACTTTTTTTTGATCATTAATTTTAAACTGTAAGCCTTTGTCGCACGTGCAAGTCAGAAATAGGAAGAATAATTACACTTGGTGAAGAACACAAAAGTGCTGCTTGTTTTGGTGAGAAAATTACAAATCCAAAGAGGTGTCCGTGACACGTTGGGCGAGTCCGTGACTGATGCCTACGTTGTCACGCAAGCTCCTATTTGAGAGAAAAAGAAAGAAACAAACAAACATGACGAAATTCTGAAAAACAAGGGTGACATTTGTTTACTTCTGTTAGTCAATGCTGGCTTGGTTTACGAAGGCTTTAATAACTGTATATGTTGTTTTTAAGCATTTAAAAGAAGTCACCCTGGATTTTAACCATAATATTATGAAAAATTGAATATTTCATGTGTAACATGAACGCTGGAGGAGTTCTGCGTGACTTTGACCGGATGTCACGAAAGCTTGAATGAAGCAGCCGGTGCCTCCGTGCCAACATAAGCACAGCTTTGGCCGTCTGTGCCACCTAACGCTCGACTGAATTATCACCCAATCTGCACACTTGAAACCTGGCTGCCTTTGTTCATGAATGAGGGCACAGTTTTCGGAGCTTCTCTTTAAGCCTTGAGCAACCGGGTGATACTGAGAAGTCAGTGGAATTTTCCTTTTAAGTCTCCTGCGTGGAATAATACTGAGAGGACGTTAAATGGCTCTAAGCTGTCAGGTCTACAGGATGATCCCGATGACGACTATCAGAGTGTCAATATTTGCATTACATTGCCTATCACAGCAATACATTTACTAATGTTGTCTTTTTTTTCCTCTTTTGTGTATAAACTCCTTATGTGACACCAAATGGATCCCCATCTCTCACTCAAGCACAACAGTGATTCTTTTTTTTCCCCAAGAAGCAGATTGTTTGTTGGTTGCAGATCTTTTTTTTTTTTCTTTATCAGAGCTGTTTCAGGTGTTTGAGGTACACGCCGTGTGCTCAGATAGTTTACTTGCTCGCGAGATACTCTGTCATGCTTTCACTGCATTTCCTTTGGGACACAACACTTGGGGGAAAAAAAGGAAGTCTCAAGGTGCCTGTGTTCGGCTTTAGATGTGACTCTGGGTTGGTAAATATTTAGAGAGCAAACATTTTGATACCAGCAGGGATTATGGTTGGAGGAAACATGTTTTTCTTAGAATGGAAATGTTAACATATTGCGAGGTGTGATGCTACAATTTTTATTTCGATGACAAAAACACCCCATCATTTTACCAGCTCAAATCCCATGGAGGGTATCTGATGTTTTTTCTTCGTTTGCTATTGAAGCACATTCTCTTTATTCAGAGAGCATCCGATTCATCAGCGGGGATTGTAGCCTCCCACCCACAAACAACCGACATATTTGTTCTGCCGTTTCACCTTGTTGGCTTTATAGAAAGAAGGTGCCAAAGGTGGATGTTAAACATGTCAAGTGCTATCTGCCTCATTTAGTTGGCCACTGAATATTCATGGGCCTTTATGCTGGTGTCAGCCTTCATCCAGCTGTACCGACAGCCAACGGTCCACAAGTCATCAAACGGGCCTCAGCCCTCCTCATGGAACCCCTTCTCTTCAGTCTCCTTTAAGTCATCTATTTATTTGCTTTTACATTGAAGAGGTGTTTTTTTTTCCTGCCTGACAATCTCTTCCTGTTCTCATTAGTGTGCCATGCTTGAGGAACTGCACTCCTCCTGGCTTTAAGGTGCTCAGGGAGAAGTCGGTGTAGGCGCCCTGCGATGAGAGGGAAGGAGGTGAGAGGAGAGCGGCTACAGCCCCTATCTGCTGCAGTCATGCCCATTTACTCTCCGCGACACCTTTGGGGACGTGCTCTGACCTCTGTGGGGATCTCGCCTCCTCTTTACTCTCACTCATGCGTTTCCCTCTCCACTCCAAGGAAACTGCACCAAATTCCTCGTGCATTACGAGAGCTTTCAGGTGGCTCTTGTCTAGACTGCCGTGACTGCTGTTTGGCAGCGCCGCCGAGCTGCTGTGTGGGGTCAGACTGTCTTTGCATGGCTGCAGAGATTGCAGTGGTTGTCTCATTAAATATGTATTTCCTGTTAACATGAAGAGCTCTTGCTCTTTGTTTGTTTCTTGCTTGAGATGAAAGGCACCCTCTACAGGCTGTGCTTGGTCAGAGCTCCATTTGTTAGAATGGTTAGTGCTATAGATGAATAATTTGCATGGCTTTGTAATGAGCTTTGGGAGGATATATAATGAGTGCTGGAGGATATATGAAGACCATTTACATATTTAAAAGAAGCAAGCTCAGTCTTTAAATCCGGATTTAAAGTTTTTACTTTAACTGAATGTATATTTCTGCATATTTTTTAAAAATAACTTAACATTCTTGGTGTGTCTCATTTATTAGAAAGTGGTATAGAGCATTTTAATGTTGAAACTTGTTGAATCTGGAGCCATGTTTAACATATGTGCTACACGGGAGTTTAATTTACATTACATATATGCTCATCATGCTCATCATGGTCCCTAGATGACCAGCTCTGAGTCTTTATGAGATATGAGGGGTTGCTGTCATGCCTTAAAGTGGGTGATTTAGTGGTTAGCACTGTTGCCTCAGATAGATGTTGACGATGTTGTCCAGCTGGAGTCTTTCTGTGTGGAGTTTACATGTTCTCCCTGTGCTTGCATGGGTTCCCTCTGGATACTCCGATTTCCTCTCACAGTCCAAACACATGTATGGAAGGTTGATTGAGAACTCTAAATTGCCCGTAGGTGTGAGTGTGAGTGTGCGTGGTTGTTCGTCTGTATATGTGGCCCTGCCATGGACTGGTTACCTGTCCAGGGTGTACCCCTGCCTCTCGCCTGCAATGGACTGGGATTGGCTCCAGCAGACCCCCGTGACCCAGTAATTGGATTCAGCGGGTATAGAAAATGGGTGGATGGATGGATTTTAATTGATTATGTTAACTATATATTTGTGGCCAATAAGAGAGGTCTAAATTTCATATGGATCTTGAGAGTTCAGAGGCCTCGTAGATGCCTTTGGTCACATGTCTCCAGTTGTTCCAGCGTGATATTCAGTTTGGATCATTGTGTTTTTGCTTGTGGCCACTGTTGCCATCAATTACTTTAGTTAGGACTTTAGTTTGGACAAAATTAGAATCAGACAGCTTTTGTAATTGTTAAGAACTATGCAAGATTTGAGCACTGTCCTAGAAAGTTGTGACTAGTTATAAAACATTTCTTCATATATTCTTACATTCATCCACACACGAATGTCAGATGAATCTGGAGAAAGTTGTGGGTTTTTTTAAGTTGATAGAGCAAATCAAAATTGAATGCATTTTAGTTATATACTGTCAACTGACAGCAAAGGTCCAACATAAGTCTAATTAAATACACTCCAATGCCAGTTATAAACTAAATTCAGTTAAATCCGTCATGATCCATTTATAATCCAGTAGACTTTCATTTCATCTCATTTATTATACATGCCACGTTTTTTACAAAACATTGAAAATATAAAATCCCCAGACTTCCAGGACTTACAAACTTACTGTACCAATTTAAAATTGCAATGACTAAATCAAAAATAAACACTAAAGAAGAAAAGTTATAGCATAAGGAAGTGTACCATTTAACGAATCCTTGAAAGTATTCTTCAGTTTTACTTGAGTACAGCAGCTGGGTTAATACTCGATTAGGTAGAGGAAACTGCCTGCAGGCTCTAAGTCTTAATACATGAGCATTTTGCTTCAGCTCAGGGAATTTCATGTCCTGTCATCTCAGCGTTGATTAGTATTGATTGGAAAGACTCACTCGGACTCTTGAGTGGAAGTTGCATCAAATGATCCCCCTTTCTTGTCTCCTAATCCGTTGTGAGAGATTACATCAGTGGCACACAACAGCAAGCCCAAACATTTCCTGTGGGTGTCAAAAGGCTTTTTTTTTAACTTCTTAATGAGAACAGGGGAAAGTAACCCTCTGACTATATGTGACAAACATAGCCAAAGGGGTTGTGATTATGGCCCTGCCTCTTTTTCATTGTGGAAGTTAAAAGAAAAAGAAGATAAAAAAAAAAAACAGCTGCACCTGTGGTTTGTGTAGATACAAATCTTTCCCAAGAAAACGAGTGAAACTCTGCAGCTTGGACTGACCTCCTCCACCCTCCGCTGTCTATGGATGATACGGTCTGCTGTGCTTCTCCCGCCGCTGCCACCGCTGCAGCAGGTTGACTTTGGATGGGGGCAGCGACTGTAATGATGAAATGGAAAGGTTCCAGGGCGGTGAACACTTGCACGCAGGCCGTAATTGAACACTGCCTCTGAAGAACTCTGCACGACATGCTTTCATTCTTTTATTCCACAAAGAAACAGACCACAAAGTTTAATTATGTTTGCTGCTGTTAACCAAAAGCGAGATGGAATCTTGCTCAGAGTGTGAGAAGAGGAGAAGTCACAGAGCTGAGTAAGCAGATGCCCCCCCCCACTATTATTTAAAGTTTGATTTCAAGTTTTCACTGTCGAGGTGTTGCCAAAACAGCCGGACACGTGGACCGGTCCAGGGAAAAATCGACCCTGGCATCCCTTCTTTAATTTATGAGAGCCGCGTGTCATGGATTGGATGATTGAGAGTTTACAGATTACTTGGAATCCCCACGCATGTGTTGCGTTGTTGGCTGTTTTGGGAGCAGATGTTTCAGGCTCATGGTAGCCTTGTTTAATTAAAGACTTCAGCTCGGTGGTCCTTCAGCCACTTCAAGTCTGATTCGACACCAGAGAATTGGAGTGTGTTCAATGGAAAGCAAATGAATGATTGATAAGAGAAGCTAAGCTGCTTCAAATCCTACTCCGAGGACATTAATAATAAAAAGCACTTTGAGCGCCTTCAGTGGCATATGGGGGGCAAGAGATTTTATTTAGACCTACAGATTTGTCCCCATATTAAAGATTAATTAATTGATTTATAGTTTCATATACTTGCTCATGTTTATTTTAGTTTAGGTTGAGTTTAAGGTGTATTATTATAACATATTGATATAAACTGGAATGTAACTTGGAAAATGTATCCTGTTCAAGAAAGGAATCAAAATGTTCACCAAAATTGAAAAGCTTCCTCTTTTATACAACCAGTCAGCCAAGTTAAATTTATCTTTATGAAAAAAAGCAGTTATCACATTCTTGGATGAATCTGCTGAGCGTTCCTCTTTTTTTCATAAACAGGGAGCAAATAAAATAATGTGTCAAGTTTTCAGCGTTGACAGAAGTGCAGTCTTGTCTAAAGTCCTTTTCTAGGGTTCCTTATACATTTTCATTTGTTCACGTGTCACTTTTCGACACATTTAATAAAACAGACGCTCAAACAAGCCTTTCAGATGGAAGTGACACAAGGCAGTTTTAAATGAACATGTTTGGATTATAAATACTATGTGATCTAAACTTAGTGAGGTGGCCGTGCCGCAGATAGTGGGTAGAGAGGGTTGGTCTCCAGTTACCGGATCGATGGTGTACCGAAGGGAAACCCACATGGGAAACCCTGGGTGCCCAACCCACCACAGAATCCAATCTTATTAAAGTAGTCCTCAAAATAAAGCTGCAAATGCATCCAACTGGAGTATTAGCATGACCAGCTGTGCAGTGACAGACTCTTACTATTTGCGTGACAATAACAGATGAGTGTTGCTTTTCTTTAGCCCAGGATTCTGGAAACCTTTAGAAGGAAACTGTTTATACTTTCTGGTGAAGATTTATTCAGCTCTTGCCCAATTGTTGAGCAGCGACCGGGTTTGTTTCACTCTGCCCGGCTGTGCTCAGGGTGGCGATCAAAGTTCGACTGTTCACTTTTGACTTACGAGTGCCAGAGGTGCCACCGCACATAAACCATGTTGGAGGAGGAAAAGGAAAATGAGATGTTTTTTGGCAGCCCGGTTTCTCTCCCATACGCAGCAAAGATCCTGCTGCTGCGTGCGTCTCTGTCAAGCTCCATGTCATCCTGCCATTGTTCAGGCCAGAAGTCAGCACAGACCTCCATTGTTCCACACCGAAATCTGCAGTTACAGCCTGTTCTGCCCAATATCTCAGCCCCTCATGTTTGTAAAATAGTGTCATCTCTCAGCCCTGATAAGGTTGCATCTTAGCTTCTGCTGTCTTCCCATGGTTAAAGAGGCTTTACACCATTGATCTCTTTTTAAACTTGCCACAATAGTACAGTCTGCTGTCACTTTTTGGGGTGGCCTTAGAGTACAAATATTGTGAAAAGGGACAAAAAAAAAAAAGCCAGCGAATTTCCATAGACAAGTGTCTCCCCACCCACACTAAAGGAAGACGTGCCCCAGAGTGGATCAAAGTCATGCCTCCCTCCCCCTCACTAAACAGCAACATGTTGACATGGTCCCAGTCATAAGGTTGGTTGTTTGTGAAGGAGTAAAGTGCTGGAGGATGGTTCCGGCTCGTGGGAAAGCATTCTGCCTGAGAACCATCCTGACATTTGCTTTTCTAAACACTTATAGCTCGGCTTCATGTTAAAGACCAGCGGAGGTCTGTTAAAGAGCGTTGATGCTGGCCGGCTTCGCTCTTATTTTTCTGTGTGCTTCTTTCATGCGGTTTCATTTTGTAAGGCACCTAACCTGACACTTTCACTTCGTCCCTCCGTCTCTTCAGTCTGGCTGAGATGTGTGCCTAAATCAATGGCAGCTCAGCAAGCTCCCCCCCCCCGACTTTCTGCAGAAAGCAGCCTTTAGTTCAGAGGGTAAAGAAACCATTTTCCTCAGTAAGACATTATGGCAGACATACATGTCTTGGGCCCCTGAGATTTCCCTCATACACTGAGTTAAAACACCCCTAGGTCTGAGTGAAATAAATGCATTCGGCTTAAATAGTGCAGAGCTGCAGCTGAGTCTCCATCAGAGGAAAAGTGCAGAGTATGGTGAGTCTTTTCAGTAGTGATGAAGGAAGTCGTATTTAATCTGTGCGAAGGGAGAGAAATGGTATTCCCAGTGATTATTAATACCCTCCATAGACAGCGTTATGCCACCGGTGACTTCTAAGGAAGCTTTTCAAGCGAATGATCAGGCAGGAGCAATGAAAGCCAACCTTTAGAGTGCCAGGAGTGCACCAAAACCACGGACAGAAAGCAATTATTACACAGACTCAAGCGCGTGTGTTAAAGGGTTGAGTAGTGCATAAAGAAGCTAATGTGATTGTTTGGAGCTTTTACATCCTTCTAAGCCTCCAAAGACTAGATTGAATAAATGCTCAGTTAAGTTCTTAATTTGCCTTTGATTAAAGCCAAGTGTATAAAAACGTACGTCTCCACTCGTGTTTTGCTCCAGCAAGCTGCCAGAGGTTTCTCAGCTGGCGTTGCCTTCACGGTGACACGTGAAGAGGCCACACAAGAGAATCACCTGTCCACAGTGGGTCCCGGGAAGCAGAGCCCATCTCCTCTCAAGGCGGGTATTTGCCGCAGCTATTAAGACTAATGGCAGCAGCCTGTGATAAGCACAGTTAGCTGAATTCATGACCCGGGCGGCCCGAGCAGGGAGATCATTTCCACTTGTGTGTTTTTCTGCTGATGCGTTTAATTTTCATCCTGTCCAGCGCTGTGACAAGAGAGAAACCAGGGAGTGTCAGCAAGATAGAGAAAAATAGAAATAGAGTGATGGCGCCTTGGGTGAAATATTGATCGGTTTAACCCAGGGGGAAACCATTGCAACTACTGTGTGTAATTTAATTCACATGACTATGAAAAAAACAGGAAATTCTTATCGTGTTGATTGCTAAGCCTCACGTCCATCCTTTTCTAATGACTTCTGTTCTTCATTAAATTAAATTGACATGAAAATTATATTTAAAACATGCAGTTTTCCATAAATCCTTTTGGAAGAAACAGCCAAACTGAGGTGTACATGGGCTGTTCTTAAAAAGCCAGTACATTCAAATCACACAAAAATACAATCTGATTTTGGAAGGTGTTGATTTACAAGCTTGGAAAATACATTTAACCCATTTAGAAATACAGTTACTTTAAAAAGTACCACAGTAAAATGCAAAAGTCTTGGTGCACACTTCTTTTTTTGAGACTTAGTCGCTAAAGGACCTTTTTAACCACACATTTTAGGGGATTGCGTCTCAACATGTTAACCATCTTTTGCATGTTCTAATTATTACAAGAAGTCTTTGTTTGTTCTTCAACAATGAGTATATAGTTCAGTTCTGCAATTAAATTAATCACACTACTGTCACTCAATGGTCATGGAAAAAAGAAAGAAAAAAGCGGTCATGGTCAGAGATGAACCGATAAACTTTGTGGGTTAAAGAATTGGTGCCATTAATCTGTTACAGAAGACAGAGTGTAAATGGCAGTGGTCCTGGGTTTTATAGAAATATTCCAGAGTTAAACCAAAATGGCATGAATCAGAAAATTTCATGTTAAGACTCGTGGTAATCTGCATATGTCACAATAAATGGCCATTTCAAGCCTCCGACAAGACTTGGAAATATAATTCCCCTTAAGTGATAGTGTAAAAGGGTCCCTACACACAAGCTGAGATAATTCTAACTTTGTAAGTGTACAAAAATGTGTAACATGAATTGTTTGTAGAGGCACCTTTTTCCAATTTCTCCCACTTTACTATAAACCTGCTGTCAAAAGACATAAAAGTAGAGGAGTTCATGACCTCTTCTTTTAATACTATTTTGTCATGAATATCAAACTATTTATCCAGTTATGTAGAAACAGAAGCTATGAAGTCTCCCTCTTTTGACTGTATTTTTAGTAATTTGCAGCCAAGGGTTGTTTTAACTTCAGTTTCTTTAATGAAATATCTGTAAGATGCATTGGTCAAACTACCTCAGTGTGATCAGGTGGTCAAAAAAAAAAAAAAAAAGCTTCCTTTTCATCCATGGCTGCAGTTTTGTTCATAACAGCCAAGTATGAGTGGAAACAACCACTCCACCAAACTCCCTCTTTCTTAGGGTGTGCCTCTTTTGAAACGCATGTGGCAGTTTTGCCACGGCTTTACCCACTTCAGAGGTTCAGGAAATGCAGAAGGATGTGAAGGTGGGTTTAGATAACGATACAGAGTTGAGATAAGTCTACTCTGATCTGGTCCCGTGATGTTACAGCACTCTGCAAATATGAACCCTGAACTGAATTACAGATTTTTAAACTTATGACCAGGTTGTGTTTTAGTTCAAGGTTTTAGAGTTGATAGTTCCATCAGAAACCCAAACATATGCTCTTCATTGCAAGGGAAAAAAAAGGATTCTATTCATAGCGTGTCTCCTTTAACAGTAGTGAGTAAAGAAGACTTCAGATTGATTGAAAATATTTACCATTATGTAATAAGTGTGTCTGGGTTAAGGAGAAGTTTGTGTAAGCCTCTTGGACAAGTTGACCCTCAATCTGGATTAACTCACTCTAGGTTTAGATGATTGACTTGATGAAATGGTAGATTCAGGGTCCCGTTGACCTCTTCTCTCCCACATGGCCACATGACACAGCGAGTCTTTAATCGGAAACTTGGCAGTTTGATCCCAGACCCTACCGCATATTGAGCTGTCCACGGGAAAGACACAGAACTCCAACGTAGCCTCTGAAAGCGTTTTTGTGAACGATAAGCACAAGGTTGAAATGGTGCTACATTCTGCAAAGGCGAATCTGCAAGTTAAAAACCAAACAATCATCTGGCCTTCAGCGTCTCCTCTGCAACCACGCAGCGTGCATTAACAGATTTCCTGGAGATCACTGGAGGATGCCTTTGGAGCACTTGTGCTCCTCTTTCTACCTCTCATTCTCTGCATGCAGAGTGGCCCACTTAATGCATTGTAATGGTTGACCATTATTTACGCAGGGGATAAACAAAGAGAAGCGAGGAATTGATGGAGTAATCCACTCTTGAAGTCATTAGGCATTGAGATGGAGGAGCTGTTGGAAGCAGCCTCCGCCTTATGCCTCTCGAGTAGAGCAGCTAATGGAAATGGGACTCATTAAGACACCTTATACTCCGACGCACCCAAGATCATGAGGAATTGCTAATTGATTGTCGTTAGCGTTCTCGCAATGAGACGCTCTGCCTGTTTTCTCATTTGTTATGAGCAGCTTTGTTTTCTTCCCCTCCCGTCTCCTTCACTTCATTATTGATACTTTCTTTTTTATTCACCCGTTTTGCCTCGAGAGTCCTCAGCAACTGAATCATCGCAACGCTGTTATACCCTTGTTAGCTGCAGCAATTGCAGCCATAAGGAATCCCACATGTGCAGCACAGTATCAAGGCTGTAATAGTTCCCTAAGTTAAGAGGGTAGAAGTGTTTGTTAAAAAAAAAAAAAATCAATATTTCGGAGTTGCTGGTGATTGTATGTGCATTAAACACTCATGCAAAACAAAGGGCATGTGTAGAAAATGTGCTTCAGCCAGCATGGTCATGGTTGAATGGCAAGGAGACGCAGGTCCCCCTCTGATTCTTATTGGCTCTGGAAATTCCTTCCGCTTTCCTCTGGAACCAGCAGATTGTGTTCATTTCAGCCTTTAATCATTTTCCCCTCCCGGTAGTAATGTGCTCTCTTTTTGCTCCTTGGATTCCTCTGTGTAAATGTCCACCGCCACCCCCCCTCCCTCCCCCTTTCTTCCCTCTCATTGCTTTTTCTTTTTTCCTTCATAAGAAGCAGAGGAGAAAATAATAAGGGAGGGAGATGAAGAATGAGGCTGAAAATGCAAATACAGGTTATTTCTTTAGAATGATCAGAGCTCATTACAGCCTCCTTTCCCGAGCAACTGGCTGGAGGATCTGCCTGCTTCTCTGCCTTGTCTGTCTTCATTACATGATGGTGAACCTTCCTCGCCTCTCGGTCTGAAAGAGTAAAAAAAAAACAAAAAACAAAAAAAAAAAAAACAGACAGGTGACCAAAGAGGGATCTCTTGCTCCGAGGCAAGGAATTTGTTTTGCAGATAAAGCTGGACATAGAAAGGGAGGATAGTGGAGGGTGGGGGGTGCATCATTTTTATGACTGTGGTCAGGCATTTCTTTGCTTCGGTGCTCTGCCAGCAGCCTACACCTCTATCTCTATCTTCCCCGTGGGAGCCGCTACCACCTTCTCCTCTCTGATAGGGAAATACTGAAAACAAAGGAAGAAAAATACAAGCACCCTCTTGGGCTGCCCCTGCTTTTGAAACAAGATATACTATAGAGGGAGGAGTGGGAGGGGAAACAATATTGAAGCCATCAATTCATGCAAGACTCATGAGCATCAGCTCACTCTTTGGAGCTGGAAAAACACAGTCATTTATAGTTAAACTGCTTTCATACAGTATGAGTCCTTTTGTCTGGATATTGGTCAATGTGAAGTAATTACTCTAAATAGAAATAAAAAAACTCTACACTATGTAGGATCACTTAAGTTTTCCACTTGCTTAGGTGATTTGAAATACAAACACAAACATATCAGAAAGTAATGCACAGCTGGAAGTAAATTACCTTCCTTTGCATAAATTAAAAACCCTCAATTGGTGGTTGCTGTGATGCTGATGTGGTGCCACACAATATGTATACAGTTGCACATTTCTACTCTCGAGTGCCTTTGTGTATTGTTCATGTGTGTGTGTGCGTGCTGCTCCACATACAGTAATTACAGCAGGGGTGGTTAACTAGGCGCCCGCATTTGTGTTAATCAGTTGAGATTGAAGATTGGGGAGCTAACTGAGCTGCTGTCTCATGGCCTCTAAATGTATCATGGTAAAAAGCATTATCTGTAAACCTGTAATCATCCCTACAGCACTGCGGCGATGCACTTTACGTGACAGCATGTGACTGTTGGTCCAAACAGATGTTCACAGAGAAAAGCATCAGTCAGTGCACCACTTAGTCCATAGCCTTATTCCACTAAACTGATTTAATAAAGTAAGTCTTAGCAACATTATAATCACATGTTTTTTCTTTTAAATTTGGTTAGGTTTAGGTGTTAAACGATTTGGTTAGGTTTAGGCATTAAAAAGTACTTCATCTCTAAAGAAATAGTAGAGATGTCCCGGCTGCAGTTTTCTTGGTCATTTATGATTTTTCTTAAAGGTCTGAGTTTCTGATTGCAATTTTCTTTCTAAGATAGAAGAAGCTGCAGGCCGTGTACTCTATTACATGAACATTTTAGCTGTTTGAATAGTTTGATTAAGTTCAGTTGCGCTAAATTTTGTGGTTCTTGTTCCGTCACTGGTGATTTTCACCTAACAGACTGTGCAAATTGCTTTCTTTGTGTATTTCGCAGTCACAGTGAAAAACGTCCAAGGCGAAGGAATTTCAAAAATGAATTGTCAGTATTTTATACTGATGTGTTTTACCGAAAGCGTGAAAACAAACAAATTGGATTTACAGGTGTCTGATCAGCCATTCACCAGTCAGAACCAAAAATCATGAGATCTGTAGTTTAAAATCAGCCTTGCTGTTGTGTGCTATCTGTACAGTTCACATCCTTGTTTACATGTAATGACTTTTGTTACATGACTATTTCATTCATTTCCACCACACCGGAGTGTTTATCTTTATGAACTCAACAGTTATTTCAGCATTTGCCCTTTAACCTTGAACTTTAACCTTCGCAAGGTACCTTTGGTAAAGCAAAGATGCATATCTTAGCTGATGTTGCTTTTTTTTAGCATATTAACAACAGCTAAAAGTCTTAAGTAGGTGTGATTTTTGCCCTAAGTTAACACCAAGGGAAAGTTGGAAAAGAATCATTACTGAAAGAGGTGAGAAGGAGGTCAGGAAGTTACAGAGCTAATATTTATCCAAAGCATAGTGACGTCTTTTCGTCCCCACTTTTAAATTATTTTGGCACATCTATCAAAAAAAAAAAGAGAGAGAGAAATAAATAAAACTAGTTTTTCTTCTTTCTTTGATTTTTGGATGTAATTTGAAGAACATTGTCTGAATTAACAGCATAGTTATCACTGAGTGAAAAAAGTAATTCTTTTAATTAAGACCTAAAAATCTGAAACCTTTCTCCTTCTTCATATGTGCACATTTGACATGCACGTGTGCTGTCAAATACCTCAATATTTACCAGTAAAATACAAATGTGCTCGGAGTGCCCTCCGAGACTGGCCGGGGTGGACGGACACCCTGTGACTCTCGGAGGTTTGCTCCACGGAGCCAGGTGAGAGTCCCTCCTCCCCAGGTGTTCCACTCATGGCATCGTCCAGACTTGGTGGGTGGCATCTGGCTTACTGCTGGGGTTCACTGCCAGTTTGCGCAGAGTGACGTGGAGCCAGTAAAACCCGTGGCTGGGTGGGGAGGACTGAGCCCGTCCAACTCCGGCGGTTGCAGCAACAGAGGGGATTTTGACTCCATGAGGACCCAATTAAACTTGGGAGGGCCTCTCTGAAGGAATAATAACAATGATAAATGCACCTCCGTGGCCAGCTTAAAAGAGACGGAGAGAAATGCTTTATTGTGGTGGCCTGTGTTGACACAATTTACTCCAGGCTTCTGTCTGGTTTTTGCAGTATCAGGAGGAATATCTCACCTTGTGAAAGTTTATCTTTTTATCTTTTTACCTTTTTTTTTTTTTTTTTTTGATGACTTGGCTATTTGCAATAACAAATGGTCCCTGCATGTGCTTTACGTTCAGTGCAGAAAGAGCGACTTTATCCCTGACGTAGACAACCGTTAATGTTTACGTGCATGGACATATATTAGTCAAATATTTTTTTTTAACAAATGCACTAAACGGAAAGCAATTGAATCATAAAAGAATATTTCCCTAGTCGGAAGAAAAGTAAAAGAATCAGTACTTGAATAAACTCGCCTGCTTAGCGCGCAAAAGTGGGCGCTGTTGCTCGGCCTTGCCAGAGAAAGGACAGTTGTATTTTTTTCGCAAGACATTTATGCTTTATGGGCAACCTCTGAAAAGGTCTATTTTAACTCACAGGAAAAGTAGTTAGGCAGCATAATGGTAAAAGAGCAAAAGCAAGGTAAAACAATTTTGAATGAAAAAAAAGAAAAGAGAGAAAATAATATTATTTCCCAATATGATTTAGACCCTTTGCTGATGCCAAATGTGGCTCTTATTTTCATAATGTAGACCAGCAGGTCAGTTACACGTGTCTTTGTGTGTTTGTGTGTGTGTGTTTCCCCTCGTCAGGTAGTAATTTACAGAAAAACTCCTTTAATTTGATAACAGTCCTCTGTATTTCAGATTTGCTCTTTGCCAGCAGTATATTAATTACTGCTGGTGGTTTCATACTGCCAGTCAGTCTTTGTCTGGGCACTCGAGCCTCCTCCTCACGGCGCTGCAGAGCCGTGTTATTGTACTTAAACAAATCAATTCTGTTGCAGTTGGGCTTTTTTTTTTTTTTTCCTCCTCCATCCCCCGTCATTATGAACTGTTTGCAGTGCAGAGCACATTGATTTTTCACAGCCCTGGAAAAACTGTTGATGAATAGCACAGATGTATCTGGGGAGAATCTGGCTTTAAAAAAAGGAGGCACCCAGCGTCAACCCCCTCCTCCTCCTCGCCGCCGACCCATTGAGCCGCCAGCTCTCCTCCACTTTCTCCTTTCAGAGATCGACACTTCCAGCAGAGAAGAAATGCGGCCTGAAAAATCTTCCAATCATAAAGAAAGAGGAGGAAAAAAAGAGAAGAAGCGCAAGACACAAGGGACCACCCTCTCCTACTGAATCTAAAACTACACCTTGTTGTGAAGACACTTTTTATATTTGGAGCATTAGCCTTGTAGTCTTAGTTTAAGCATGAGGTCAGGAGAAACCAGAGGAGTTCTGGCTGAGGGGGTGAAAATGGCACTAAAGCAAGACTCCAGCAACAAAAAACTTGTATTACATACTCAGATTCTACACATAACTCGGCTCAGTGCAAGTTTGATTACTTACCATTTAGTAAATGGGAGAAAAAAACTTTTGCTGTTGTGTTTTTCTTTATCTGTGACTGTGGGAAAATAAATCTCATGATCTTCGAACAAAGAGGCCAAGTCAGAAGTCAAGCTGGTGTTTAGAGCCCTGCTACCTTAAAAGATGGTCTCCAAACACAACCTTAACAAAAGCTTTTATTCAAAGAGAGAACCTTAATTTAGCGTTGACTCACCCTCTAATCACAATCTCTTAAGGCTGGAATAATACATTTCAACAACCAAATGAGACTTTTTCCATTGTGTTTAAGGTTTTGTGGCTCTAGTCTCACCCATTTGGGCACTGACATCTGATTTATTGAATCCAGTCTACAATTATTAAGTTAGTCATTATAAGTACGCTCATTGATGGATTAGAAATAAGCTTTTTGGTTCCAATGACTCGTTAAATGGATTCGGATACGTGATTCCTTCCATTTTTAACCTTCAGCGCTTCACTTATAACTAATGTGCTGGTTTCCAAGGTTCCGAATGCCAAGGGCCCTGCCAGTCAGGCAAAGTGCTCAGCTACAGCGATGACCTGCCTTAATGGGCTTATCTGTCAATTGGAAGTGAATTGTGACTGTGCCACGGCAGTGAACTTACGCCGCCGTGGATGTTTATGATGCCACGCTGATCATGGGAAGTATCGGCTGCTCTTTTGAGTCGCCCTTCATGGGCACGAGAGCGTGAAGGAGCTTATCCGTGCAGAGAGGGAAAGTATCACAGGCGCAGATGGAAGCCACTCAAAGCCCAAAGGAATCTGTGGGAAGCGAAGTCACCGAGTGGGCCTGATTTTTCGGGAAAGAGTATGCAAATGGAATAGTTCAGTGTTTGGAGACTGATGCGTTGTCTTCCCTTCCTCTGATTTTTTTTTTCTTTTTTTTACCCCCTCAGGAGCAGAAGACGGGAGGTGCTGAGCTGTTTCCTCTCCTGGTGTGTGGATGGGTGGGGGGGTTCTTCGTGGTGACAAATCAAGGCTTAAAAACAAAACAGGTGAGTTTTCTTTCTTTCTTTCTCTTTTTTTTTGCTTTTTTTCTGTGACATATGATTTGGGAATTGCAGAGCCCAGTTGATACAGTGGTACATTTGCTATATCTATACAAGCGCTTGAAAACTGTCATGCATACGCCCAATTTAAACCCAATGTAACCTAAAGGTAGATTGTAAAATGTCTTCTCTAATTTATGCTCAGCTGTATTGCTTTTTGAGTAGATTTAGCAACTTTTTAGTGCATATTTTCATTAAAAGTGTTTTTTGTTGTTTTTGCATGTGTGTAAATTTACATGACTGTTACAGCAATTACTGTTTCACCTCATTAAATCGGGTTGCAAGATTTACTCATTACACATATCGGGGGCACACGATAAATCACATGCGCTCACAAGTTTGGGACGTTGGGTTTTTTTTTACGTCCCTGAGATTTACCAGGCTTCCCTGGGGTGCTTATTTTGCCTGAAATATTTCGAACCTGATCTTACGGCTGGAACCAGACAAAGCTATCACTGGAAATGGATACCGGCCTCCCCCCGTCACTGCAGACTTAAAGACACCAGCTTTGTCTGCTCTGACGTGTGCTGTCCTCCAGTGTCTTGGGTAAACAGGCTGCAGTTTGCGTGTGGCCGGTGTCGGCTCTGCTTGCCGAACATGTTGATTTCATCAGGAACTCCTCGGGTGGGAGGTAAGGGAGGGTTGGGAGGTAAGGGAGGGTTGGGAGGGGGGCTCTGAGTAACAAAGTGCTCATCCACCATATGCAGTCTGAGCGTGCTTTTCATCATCAAGTCTCTATACGCAACTTTTAGCTCAATACGTAAACCAAAAGTGAGAATTATGTCATGAAAAGGGGGAATGTAATTGGTTTGTCCGCTGTATTATACAATACTGCCGTGGATTAGGAATTAGGACATCCAGGACACACACGCACACGCTTACTGAAGAGATAAGAGGGGTTAATCTTGATTAGAGCAGTGTGAATGCTGAGAAATACAGTGGCCTGACAAACATCTGCCCGCCACACAGCTGAGTGGGATAAACCAAAGTGATTATTGTGGAAATGTCAGGCGAGGTAGAGACAGCGATAGTAAGTGAAATGGAGGGGGATGTTACATGAACGGGGACATGACATGAGTGCCTCACAGTCAGATCTCTCACTTCAGGGACAAACATTTCTCTTGCTTTTTGTGAGAGGAAAAATGGCAACAGTCACTTTATGTCTCATAATCTTCAAAGATCCAGCATGGTTAAGTCTTTCTTACTGCTTTTTTTTTTTCTCTCAGTTTACAGATTTGTAACTTGTGTCACATAAAGCCTAATAATAAAACTTGTTGAGGAATTTTATTAGACTAGTTCTTTCACTACAATGCAGTATTCACATCTGATATCTGAAGGTTGCCAGGCTGGTCTTTTCTCTCTGCAGGCCCGGTTTAAGCCCTAATGACTAACTACTTTCCTCTGTGACATGTGAAGGTGCAGACATTCTGTTAACTTCTCTAAAGGAAAATGGGGAGGAGGAGGGGAAAAAAAATCCCCTTCCTGTCAGTGGTCTCTCTTTCTCTCTGTTCTTGTGAGATCTGGAACTGATAAGCGAGAGGCCTCTGGTAACTGAACAGGAAGGATGGAGGGCCTGGCCCCTGCGCCCCTGCCTCTGCACTCGTGTCCCCCCTGCTCGGGCAAACAAAGGCAGCAGAACTCGCCACTTAACTCCAGGTTCCAAAACACACAACCCTGTTAGGAGAATAATTGTCCCCTTCGCAGGACTGAATCCTCGTACTAAAGACAATTTTGGTAAATACTTGACAGAGAGCCATAGACTGCAGCCACATTAAAGCTCTGCAATGGTTTCACACCTTCACCAGCGATCCCCTTGTCCCCCTCGCCACTGTTAAGTCAAGTGCCTTGAATAAGCGCACAACAGTGTTTGCTGTTCGTAGTAAAAGCCCAGAGGTCTGGATGACAAGCTGCTAAACCGAGTGTGATCAAACTGTTGCAGCGTCTCGGCATGGGTGTTTCCTGCTTACAAGGAACTTTTGCAATGTGCTGCTGAACGTTAGTTTGGACCAGATAACAAAGATCAGACTCCATTGGCAGAAGCTTTTTAGTTTATAGTGAAAAAACAGAAAGTATAGAAGACTAAATGGAACTGTTGCTATGAGGAATAAAATTCCTTTTTTCGGGGATAAAGAGAAATGAACTACTGTAATCCTTGTGACGTTAATCTTTCAGGGGACAAGAGCCGTGTTTAGTTGGAAATAAAGAGATTAAGTACAGCTGAAAATAGGAAGATGTGCTTTGCTAAAGTACTATTTAAACTATCCATACAGTTTCCTTTTTCATATTTCAAATGGTGGTGTTTTCTATCCTTTTTTTTCTATGAAAGTATTTTTTCATGTTAAAAAGATAAACAACAAAAGAAGCATGGTGACGTTGCAAAATTTCAATCTGCGTCCCAATCAAAAACAACAGGATCCAAGGATTTCACATGCGAGGCTCTGTGAAAGGCTTGATTCAGAGGTTCATTGTTGACGTGAGTCAGATTGGTGACTTCAGAGCGGCGTGAGTAAGAGATAACACAAGGTTTCCTTCTTCATTGTGTTGGAGGTCCATCCATCCTCTCATCTTCTGGGGGTTTTCCTCAGACTTGAAGACCGATGCAGAGTTTCTCTGCAGTTCCCAACTGTGTTCTCCACAAAAGGAAAAACTTTTCCAAGGCAGAGATGTTTCGGGGTGGTATTCCCATGAGAAAGCGCGAGATAGCGTGCCAGGGTGACAGCTGAATTATTAGCCAATTAGTCACTGGACAGAAAAAGAGGTGGATGAACAAGGCATCTGTCAAGAAAAGCATCTCTTTTTTCACAGATAGGCCTCCTTAACTGCCGCCCAGGAATCTTGTAAGGCTCTCCCACTCGTGTAGGAGCTGGTGGGTCAGGGTCAGGGAACATAAGCGGAGCCATCCCGGCACTCTCGGCTGTTGTGGATGACAGGGCTGCCCGTCCTAGGAACAGAGCATAATACAGCGGCAGAACTCGGTGTACTGGACTAAAAATAAACGTGCCGTCATCTCCGCTCTCCCGTAGACACTTTTAAACGTAGACGCCTGGACTCGTGCTTGCACGTGCACCCCTACGAGTGCAGGCGCACGTCTCCAGAGGTGACCGTATAGCCCCTGGTAACATGTCAGTGGCATGCCAGAACATGTGTGATTGACAGTACAAAGTGTCTGCCTACTCAGGACAGATGTTCCACGGAGGCTGCTCCGATGGTCGGAGTTGACACACACCAGGGGGAAACCATTAAATAACACTTGGCTCCGAGATGAACTTCATACCGTCCTGCGACTCCGTTGAGTCAAACCTTTACATCTCATATGTCTTTGTATAAATTATCAGCCTAACTCTGTTCAGACAAAGACTCCGGGAAGAAGAATAATTCTTAAATAAATGAAACAGTGCTTGCTTCCTTTGATATAAAATTAAAACTGATATCCCCCTGACACGCGGATAACTTGTCAATTTCCTGCTCATGATGAATAACCTGAATAAGCTGCGCTTCACGGGCCAGCGAATTAATTAATGAAAATTTGTGATACGTTTAAAGACACTTGGCATTGAAACGTTGGCTACCTTGCTGCTGCTTCTTGAAATGTGACTACGCTGCCCTCTTCTCTGCTTGTTTGAATCTATTTTTGTCAGTGAAGGCACTTTCAAAAGTCTCATTAAACTGGTAGGCTTTTTCTGTTGTGGAATATGACCAAGACCGAACAAGCTCAACTTGGTTTCTCTCAGCTTCTGTTAAATGCTCCATTTGTAATACGTCTGGATAAACCTAATGAAAAGATGATAGTGGCGGCGCTGCAGGGGCTTGAATTAACACATCAGCAGCTCTGACTGCCGTTAGAGTGGTACAGTTTGGATTTATTTACAGCAGGATGACTAATATAAGAATCTGTTTGCTAAGGTTGAGGGTTTTTTTTTCAGTTTTATCTTACTTTATTTCACAGGTGTAATTACTTGTTGGTTTTCCCATATTCGATTTTTTTTTTTTTTTCAGAATTGGAGTATTCATCATTCGATGAGGTTGCTGAAACAGCTCAAATGAAAAAAGAGGCTGCTATATGATCATGGCGAGTTAAAGTATATCTGGTTGTATTTGAGCACATGAGGATACCGTGGCGTCGATATGCTGCTTTGAACTTGTATTGATCACGTTATGGGTGGGTCATCTGTTTATTTTCCTCTGTAAAATAATACTTTTATTAATACAGTATAGCCTAGGTGGACTCATTTGATTAAAAAAAATAAAAATCCAAAGCTGGCTGTGGAGTTACATTTTACATGAGTTTATGTATCAAGTAGTAAGAGGTATTTCTTATGTTTGGAAGAGTTTTCAGGACAAAAAGTCTGTTTTCTCTAAAAATAATATGGCAACATAGTTTAAGTTTGCAAAAATGCATCTGGAAGAAAACAGGACTTCTGAAACATTAAGCTTTTGGACAGATGAGACTAAAGTGAAGACGTTTGGCCACTGACATCATGAACAGCACCAACATTTGACATCAGAGACAGAAAATCAGCACAAACGCCTCTGTTCAGCAAGGCGGAGGAATGATTTGGGCTTGTTGCACACCCACGGGACCTGGGCGTCTGGCAGGAGGTGCACCCTCAACCTGCAGGTCTACCTGTGGCTCACGTTGAAAAAGAGAGGAAGAAAAAATGTCAGATGCTGTGATAAATGTAATTTGAACTGAATCAGAGCAAAGAAAAAATATTTTGTTTGCTTCCGTTTAGAGGGATACGAGCATGACAAGGATCGACAGGGCACAGGCCTGGAAAGAGGTGACTAATGCAGGTAATGCTGTGACTTCGGTCAAGAGGTGATAGTGAAAATGGTTTAATATAAGGTTGGATTGAAGAAAAAAAATACTATGTTTTATCTCATCGCATTGTGGTACACAGGCAATGTGTTGCTTTTAACACACGTTTTCAGAAATGATGGGTCAAAATAATTGTAATTATTGTAGGTTGATTAAAACTTATGTCATTGCATAAAACATCTGGTTGTGAATCAGGTTACTCCTCCCACTTCTGATAGCTTTACTTAGATTTTTTTTTATCCTATACATTATTGATAGTACATCTGTTCTGTGGTTGAAAAAAAGAAAAATACTTTACCTCCTCTCTCCATGTAAAGTTAATCCCATCCAAACAGGGATTTAGTCAACTATGGACTTTTTATGTATACCAAAGTATTTTAATCAACTGAGGTTTTGTCATGTAACAGGAAGATGATCACAAACACAGAATGGCTGATAAGAAAGGAATCAAAGTGCAATGTTCCTGCCAAAATCCAAACCTCATCTTTTTTTAAAAATACTAAGAAGGGACCTCAGGAGAGCTGTGCAGAAAAAAATGTCTTCTAACTTAAATGAACTGATCAAAAGTTATAAAGAAGAGTGAGTCAAAATTCCTCTGCAATGATGTGAAAAGCTGATAACATCACACAGAACACAATTACTTCAAGTTATCACTGCTGTCATCTGTGTTTTTAAATGGAGCTATGCCCATAACTTTGGCTCTGCATCTCTGATGTTTTTTCTGAGTGACAGTGAAGGGGGAATCGGGAATCTAGACGTTGATATACAGTAGCGTTGAGTTTATTCACCACTTCTGCATTTTGAATTAGTCTTTGTCAAATATTACATAATTTCTTATGTTATGGGTTCTTGTTTATCTAAAGTTGTATTGGTGACCTGGTAAGGACCAAAGAAGGAAAAAAAGGTTTTTTTTTTAGCATGTCCTGATATGGATAACTGTGGTATTGAAAGAGGGTGTATTATTTTTCACATGACTGTAATTATTGCATTCCAGTCTTGCTCCCACTGGTCTGAAATGGCCAAAAAAGACACTTATTGCCTGTTTGAAGGAATCTTGCTTGCCTCAAGCTACTGTAGGTGGATAGCTTGATATCCCTCTCATCGATGCATTCACACTTGGCCTGAAAGACCGTCAGCTCAAGTTAGTATGGGAAAACCCCTGCTGTGAATGGGCTTTTTCCAAAGTTACTGAATACTAGTATCCCTAAAATGCCGTGTCATTTGTGTGATCAAGGTGTTGATAGGCAGATTTTTATGGAGTTGTTTACTCCTCCTTAGTCTTCCTGCTAACCTAAACAACTCTTTCCTGATTTTCTGTTGAATGGAAACTTTGAACAGAGGTCAGTGAAGGTGAAGGGAGTTCAGCTTTTTCGCGCTCAAAGTGTTTTTATGGCAGATAGGCTGATAGTAATCAATTTTTTGGATTTATGGCGTTGATGAAGATGATCATTCTGACATACTCAGTCAATAAGTTAAAATGATTGACTCATCGAGGGAAAACAACTCTCTTATGTGCCATCCCCAAGCCCCCCAATTAATGACTGATGATGACGGTGGCTGAGTGCAAGCGAATGCGGTTGACAGTGTTTTAACTTCCTCAGGGAGGACTGAGGATGACTGGATATGAACAGAAGGAAGCAGGCAGCATGATGGCCATGAAACATTCATGCACCTGGGGAGTCTTTGCATAAAGAGAACAAGCTGAGGCAGTAATGAAATAAAGAGCAGGGGACTTCTAACTGCTCTGTTTGTCCTTTACTCTAGCTTCTTACATATACTGCATTAAAATTGCATGCAGTGATATAATAAGAAAACATTATTTACTTTTAGAATAATCTAATTACAGTGAGCTGCGAGATAATTGGGGGCCACAGGTGCGTGGCTGGTTATAGTAGAAAGCTGGACAACAGAAGGTGAGTTATTCCCAGCCCTTGGCTGATCTGCTTCGGCGTATCAACGTGGCAACAGTGCGCCAAATGTGGACATCCCCACTTGCGCTGGTTGAACATTTGTCCCCTCCTAAACTCATCCTGCCGCCGTAAGCTTACGCGGGGACAGAAAAGCTGAGAGAGGAGCAGGGGAATGGCCAAATAAAGAGGAGAATAGGTGAAGTAATATTTAGACAGCTGCACATTTAGAGTCGCTATCACTGTCAGTAATGTGCATGTGTGTGTGTGTGTGTGTGTGTGTGTGTGTGTGTGTGTGTGTGTGTGTGTGTACGTTGGGAGGTATTTTGGTGTACTCAGCTAGGCCTCAGACAACCTCCTGCTGCAGTATTGATGTCATTGCACCCTCCTGACAGCAGACTGTAAATCACAAGTCACAGTTATCTATAGATTTACAAACACCTGCTTCCTCAGACCTTATATCAAAGCCATATATTATATCTACGTGAGCCGGAAGAGCTGAGAAAACCTGCTCAAACAGTTTTGAAGCTACTACATGAGAAAGGCCTCTCTGAGAGCTCATTGTGCACGTCTGTGTCTCAGGGCCGTAACAGTGCTCGTATGAGACAGCTGGTCACATGTCTGCGGTCCTGTGCTACACTGGCCCTGTGCCTCGAGGTGGTGGATGGCAGCTGACTGCTCTGATTCACTGGGAACTCGACTTGTGCGCCTCACAATGGATTGACTCATGCGGAGTCAACGGGAGCTTGTTCACTGTCCATCTCTTGGCTATTATGCTCCAACTTTTTTTGTTTGACTTCTTTGTTGCCTCTGTGTTTAGATGGAGACAGTGAGTCCTTTCTGTCATCCACATGAGCAGTCAGTTTCGCCCACCCCCTCAGGTCGTGTGTCTTGTCCAAGGGAGGGTGTGGACAGCCGGTCAGCCCCTAGCCACTTACTTTCACCAACACCCCTCTTCGCCATCAGCCTTTCGACCTGTTGCATTCGCTTCATGCTCTGTCGCTGAGTCGCCACCGTTTCCGGGCTGCAGCATGCAGAAATGCAGCATTAGATCTCTACCTGCGCTCTCTCCCGCTCCCCCATCATATCAGGACATGTGCAGCACCGACACAGCAGCCGCTAATTGCTGCTGGATATTAGAGCAAGGTCTCTTAAGACACTGACCTTGCTTTAGCCAATCATATCACAGCGTGTTACTGGGCATGAGCTGTGATCAGAGGGAGTCTCCTCAGCATGAACAGGAGGAATTAATTATTCAGACTGGCTGCTCGCACCTTTTTGGTCGGATGGCACATTTAATGGAATTTATGATGGCATCTAAGTGACAGATTAATAGTGACACGACACTATCAAAGCAGGGGAAGCACAAACGGATCACCGTCTACCAAATCCAAAGACAAGGAGAGCAACGGGAGCAGGGATCCAGATATTTGTGTTGGTAATGAAAAAAAGGCTGGTGATCTCCTAATACAGGTTAACGCTACTCTTTGTTACATTAAATGGTGAATTTTGCACATAAATGGGTTCAAACGATTCATTGATTGTATTAGAGGTGTGCAGCAAAAGGAAAAAACTGTCAAGTGCAGCAGCTCTCACAGCTTTTGTGAGTAAACAGCTGTAAATAGTGCTGAGCAGCAGCAAGGTTACTGACTCGAGTTGCATCTGCATTATGCTAATGTGATGAGCGCAGGAAGCCATCGGAGGAAGCTATTGGAGGCTGGTTGCACTGCGCTACAGGAGACACAAGCGCTGGAGTCATCATGCTCATTTTCAGGGTGGCTGATTGCTCAAAAATGTAAGTTGTATTTGAGAGAGGCGCAGCCAAACTGGACCTCGATTGCAGCGTCAGGGCGGATTTGGATGCTGAACTCCTCTTTGATATTTTTCCTCTCAGCCCAAATGTTCTTATCACAGCCCCCAAGCAAACATGCAAACAGTCTGGCCCGTGTGTTTCCAGTCACATGGGCCCAGAGTTCTGGAGAATCAGCAGCCTGTCTGTCCTGGTATTTCCTGGGTCTTCGTAAACACACACTCTGTGTCTCTTTCTTCTTCTCTCTGTCGCACACATACAGAGACGCAGCATTTAAACCAACAATAGTAGCAACGCACTAATAAAGCAGAACAAATTACAATTTAGAGAAGCAAATTAAGGTTCATTAGTTTAAAAAACAAAGGGAAGTGGGCCTTTTTAACAAAAATAAACAGCTATTTTGATCTTATTACATGTGATCATGAAATATATTTACAGTAATTAAAACTTTCAGCTTAAAAGTTCCATATTAGTGCACATAAATCTTTTAGAAGTGCCACTGCCATCTTTGAAGCCATTAATGGATGCTGTTTATGTGGAAATACAATTATAAGGCCAGTCTCTCACTAACCTATATGCATTAAATCATTATCAGCTTTAACCAGCTAAAATGAGTGTGTGTGGGTGTGTGAGCACTGGATCAACAAATTGATTTGAAGTGTTAAAGTTTATGGTTCAATGGATAATCAAAACATTAGTCTGCTGTCCAATGGTGAAGAATCATTTTATGTGGCTTAAGCTTTTTGGGGATTTTTTTTGTGTATTTTTTAGCTGGGTGCTAGAGAGGGTTAATATACTTAGGGTGGACAGAGATGTTTGGATCTGAAGCTGCCAAGTTTAAAGTAAAAGTGTATGAGCTGAAATCATGAGCCATCAGCCTGCATTTCTCTCTCCAGATGCTTTTAATCTGCCAGTATCTCCAACCCTTAATCTCCTTTTTTACCCATTCATTTGCCATCTAACGTCATTTCACGGTGTTGATACAGAATCTAAAAATTCAATAGCCGAACACGGATGCTTGGATTATAATTTAGACTCTCTGTGGGGGATGTAGGTCAGCTGAAAGACTATTTCCTCAAATATTGTAATCCCCATTTGTTCTGGTTTTTTTTCACCAGGAACCGGGCTCTCGGCTCTTTCTCCAACTACAATGCCCTGAGCAGGACAGTGGCTCTTAACGCTCTCGTCTCAAAAACTATACTTGTGTGCAGGTTTGTCGTATTATTTGTGGTAAAACAGGGGCTTCTCTTACTTTGAGCTTGAACTTTTACCCCTCGGTTTGACTGCTCTGCTCCGCTGCAGCGTCTGAACCAATGGGGGTCATGTTTACGGTTGACCTGGGGGAAAAAAGGTCACCAGGATATACCTGTTTAACCTTTCAGGAGACTAGCACAGAGAAGGGAAGTCATTCATTTAGCTTCCAGTGATAAAGACTGGGCGAATAGTTAACTCTGTCTCCCTTGTCATTGATAAAAGCTTATTTCACCATCGTCCTGTGTCTTAGCTGCTACACTCCACAAACTAATTTTGTGCCTGTTCCTCTGGGTTTAAGGGATAGTTTTGTGAAACCATGCATGAGTAGGAAAAAATTGATTTGTTTATATATCATTTCAGCATAATGGGTTTTGCCTGGATTCAGTGACAAACCCAGGTGTGTGGGGAGAGTTGGTGTAGGGAAGGTGGTGGTGGGGGATTTACTAAACTGGCTGGTGTGTTTATATTCTGCCTCTGTGTTGTCGAAAGCAGATAACACTTATGGCACAAGACAAAGCTTCCCATTGTGGAATGAGCATTTCCAACAAAAGCCATTATGCTGGATCAATGCTCCCCAGAGAAATGACTGGTGCAAACAACACACAGAGATGGAGGATTGCATCAAAATTTCTCGAGAGCCCCAGGCTTCTTTTTTGATGGCTCAGCAGTCCAAAGTACATACAACATAACTGTAATTATCTGGATGCTTTTACTCAGATTGCAAAATTCATGTGACGCTTGTGACGCCGTAATGAAATGTGGCTAAAACAAACAAAAATGTGACGTGAACTGATTTTTTTAAGGTTTGACCTTGGCTTCCGTTCTGAAGCACGCTTTTCACACTTTGGTTTTATTTGATCATAATGTGGACAAAGGTCAGCGAAGGTACGGAGAATTCATCTGTTTTGTGCTCAAAGCATAAAAACATTAGTTTAAAAATCTTTAGCAGAATATCCTTTCAGATACAATGAGAGCATTGTTCTCAACTTTTGCAAAGAGGCCTTGCAACTTCCTGTTTTAAGTCAGCAGGTGGAGAAATGAGATGTTGAACTGTAGTAGCTGTCTAGCAGTATTTAGTGCCGTGTTGGTTATTTTATGCCAGAATCCTCATTTTACAAGGGTGTGGTTTCCAGAGGTGACACGAATCTTGATTAATGTAGAACTAATAACTTTATAAAGTGTTTAAGGAGCCGTCAGGGGAAAGAACGAGAGGACTTTATTAAATCAAAGGAGAAGACGGAGGAACCACTGCAGCCAAACCTTTCAGAAACAACAGAAATTCCCCCCACCCCCCAAAAAAACGGAAAGTCATAACAATAATTGTGTCCAATGTCACTCATCAAAAATTTCAGTGGACTGGGTCGGGAATATAATTTCTGAAACTGCTTTTTAGAAAGTGGAGGACAGAATTGATGTCTGAAAAGAAGAAAAAATACAGGAAGATCTCTACCACCAACCATCTTAAAAGTAAATTTAATGTCAGTCTTAAACCAGCAGGTGTAATAAATACTTTGATCTCCAGCTCAAAACCCTTTTACAAACCTATTAGAAAAAGTCTTAAACTAGTAGAAATGAACACTTTGTACCACAGCATGACTGAAAAAGAAAAAAACAAACAAAGCTAGTTCTAAAAGTAGTACTAAAAATATTATGACTTCAGGTAAGACTCAACTCTAGTTTTCTGAGAGAAAGTTTAGCATATGAGTCAGTTTGCACTGTTTTAATTTAATATTTAATTTAAAAAAAGAGACCATAAAATCCTGACCTGACCTCACAGTTAACTGCCTTTTAGCTTTCTTCATGCAACGTCTTGTGTTGTTTCACTAAAAACATCTGATATTTCACAGTGAGGTCTGTAGCAGAAGAAATCCCCAAGATGGATCTATTCAAAACTGTTGAATGCAACTCTGGAAGAAGCCGTCTTCATTTGTCTAAACCTCATATTAGTTTTGGCTGAACACTTAAAAGCAACTTACATGAAAGGACTGTAGATCATAAGGAAGTGCTCTTTTCAAAGCCAGTATGGACAGTTAAAAGAGCTAACAACTCTTTCATTAAACATTGGACACATTAATAAAGTAAGTAGATGTGCAATGCCCATCTAGTCATTTCCCTTAGCTTTCCCTTTTCAAGAGAAAAGTCTTACGACAGAAAAATAGGAGCTTTTGTAATCTAATGCCCTCAATTTGTTAAACTGTGGCTGGCGGTCTGACTTTGTCATCAGCCTGCAGCTCGTCTGGGACGGTTCCACTTCACAGTAGCATGTGTATGTATGGACTGCTCATTTAGCCTGTTTTCCTCATGTTGGACGTCTATGCCCACAGGTCAAATAAGACCCAATTTAAAATACACGGTCAGAAAATATGGAAAAGTATTTCTTGGTTGTAGAGGACAGAGCTGAATGCTCTGAAAGTCCTCCTCCATCTGTCTGCATGACTGCGTGGTACATGGAGCTGTGTGGTGGTGGATCTGCTCGAGGGGGTGGCAGCAGAGGCGAGTCGGGAGGAGCAGGAGAAGCGGTGTGTGTGTGTGTGTGTGTGCGTGCGTGTTTGTAGTCGGGGAGGGGGGTGTTTCTGTAAATAGCCCACCCCGCATTAAGAATCACCATGCTGGGGCTCTGCTCCATGCAGCCCTGACCTCACCACCCCACCACACCACCGCTCACATTTGTTCACAGCGCAGGGCGCTGTGGAAGCCACTGCCGACTGTTTCTGCACTGTATCCAGGTCAGATCTCAAGCACTCTCACTGGCGCTGGCGCCGGTGACCCCGGCACCCTCCTCGCTGCCAGCCAGCGTCAAAATAACACAAGCCGCTCTCTCGCGGAGGGCCGCCGCTGCCCTGCTCACTGTTACGGAATCACGCTGTCCTCATTTGGGTCCGTAAATATCGACGCTCAGATAAATTTTTAGCACAAAACAAGAGTGCCCGTTTGATTTGATTTTTGGCCTTTATCTACATTAAGCTGTTAAAAAAGCGTTTGCCTTGCAGCGTATGTGCAGTGGATAAGTGTGCTTGGAAGTAGGTCATTGATTTGGAACTTGGACACTGATTATGTGCTGGCCTAGAAATGGGCTATAATCGGTGTCTCTCATACCAAAACAGCTTTCCATAACTGGCAGTTATTTCAAGGTCAGGAAACGGCAGCGTCACATTTCTACACATGCAGTTATCTGTTTACCCCTTTCTTCGATTCAACACAGTGTCGCTTCAAGAATTTATTCAATCTTGTGAGGCTGCTCATTTTAGGATCCATAACCTGAGAAGAAAGAGTCTGAATATCTCGTTCATCTGTCTTTACGCAGCTAGAATGTGCCAAACCTGCAGGCATGCCCTGTTCTGTCCTTGATGAGGGTATGATGTGCTCATTTGGATGCCATTTGAGCCAATAATGTAAATATTCATCGTCTTTGAACAAGCCAAGACATGATCTAATCTGTCTCTGGCATAAAGTCTCCAGCCAGCACTCTCTCCTGGAGTATGTGCACAAAGGGAGTTTTCTTCGTGACCATGTTGGGATGAATCAAAGCTGGGAATTAACTGTCAACCAGCATCATCGCAGCTCCCTCTCCCCGGCTCTCCTCATAGCACGGAGCGTGCGCTGGATTAGTTTCTGCAGTGGATTTTCCTTAAACACCCCCAGGATGAAGCCTTGATATTGCTTTGTAAATTGTATCTCGGTATAGATTCACTCTGCTTACAGTACAAACTGCTGTTTTGCTTGAAGAACTAGTCGTACTTGATGGAGGCTGCGAGGGTCAGAAGGGCATGATTGTGTACTCTGTTCTCTTCCTTCGTTTTGGCTAGTGCGAGTGAAGAATAAACAGTAGGAGCGTGGATGGAGACATGTTATTTTCAAAGTAGCTGTATACCCCACGCGTTCTTGTCTTCTTTCACGGTTAAAGGAACATCTTTTCGCCATGATTCCAGGAAGATATCAAGAGAAAAAGTCAGATTTTGCATATCATCTCGGGTTTGCATGTGATGGCTCCACCTCCCTACTACGAGTCCCACGTGAAAGATTCCCATGTTCTTGCCGTTAGCCCGTTTAAATGAGCCCTTTGAATTTATTTAGGCAGAGAGGCATCAACCAACAAGACACAGACAAAATCTTATCAAATAATAATTTTTAAAAAAACTGACATCAGGAGCAACAGCTGCAGGCTGTGGCACTGCGAGGAGATGGAGGGAGAGAAAGAGGGGAAAAAAGAGGGAGGAGAACAATTGACCAGAAGCGACACGGGAAAGAGAGGTGACCTGATTGCTCAGCTGGCCAAGAGCACGGGAAGGAAGCAGCAGGAAAGGCTGGTCCCCTCAGTCTGGCCTGGCTCTCTGCTGCTTCAGATGGGTCCCTCTGCGGCCTTCCTCTCCTCCATTTCCCCTGCCACACCCCCACCGCCCCCAACCTCCTTCCCTCACTGCTGCCTGTCACGGCTCACTACATCGGAACAAAATGATCAGCTCTCACCTCCTCGTGAACATGGGTCATCATGGGAGCCGCGCAAAGGCTGAGCCCTTTGTATTAGATAGGGATCACTGATATGTGAGAGGAGGAGGAGCGGCTGCAGAAGGCTGGAGAAGTCAATATTGTTTTGCTTTTTTACAACACACATATGCCAGGGTGTTTAATTTTTATTATTTTATTCATTAGCGATGGCCTTCAGGTTACCAATTTTGTGGCGCTATTAATTTCATCCTTCTGCTATCGAGGAATTATTGGGTGTGCGTGCTTTTACGATTCCTTACTGTAGTAGGAAACACATCGAGGGCCTCTTTCACAATTCCTGTTGCTCATAATGTAATTAATTCTAATCGCAGTAGCTTTTCAGAATCAAACACCCAGGAGCAGTCCTAACAAAATAATCAATTCCTCTGCAAAACCAACACCCAAACTCTCCCTCTGTGTTTGGATTTGGCTCTGAGTGAAGAGCAGTCAGTTGGATTGTGTATGGAGGGAGTGGGGGGTGTTGGATGGTAGGGGGTGGGCTAAGGGGGGGTATCAGAAAAACAGAAGGATCTCCACATTTGCATACCTTTTTAGCATGTGGCTGAGGGAGCCTTTATTAAATTCAACCCCCCTCGATGGGGTGGGCCTGACCATGGGGGGAGGGGCACAGGGGCTTACGGGGAGAAGGAGAGGAGGGGGTGGCCTCATCATGGAGACAGGAGGCACCATCTGAGCCAAGAGACAAATAATGTTTCCAGACATGGGAAGAAGGTGGCAGCAGCAGCCAAGTGTTATTCAGCCCAGCAGTTCTGCGCTGCAGCCCCTCTTGAAGATCCTCATAGCAAGATGACGATCTCTTTAGTCTTAAATTAGCAGTGCTGAAATGATTAGTCAGTTAGGGGTAAAGCAATCTGCAATGACTCCGTTGATCACTTTTTTGACTCCAAGGTTCCTGCTTGTGAAATATAAGTTTTAAGACTTCTCTCTGTTTTGAATAACTGTACATTTTCGCTGACGCTAAAAAACTCATTCAAATGGTGAACTGGTGGTTTGCAAAACATCACACCGTACACAGGGCCAGAATGGAAACATTTAAGAAATAGTGTCAGAGTTCGCCTTTTTTTTTCTGCTTAGAAGTGACACAGAGTAGCTGAGGTCACCGTGGTAACCAAGAGTGGTTACGTGACTTTGGTAACAGCTGAAAGAAAAAAAACAACTTATTAAAAAAAAATCCTAAATTTTTACAGACCTTTCACTTATGGGTGCAGAGTGTATCCCACCTTTCACCAGGTGACAGCTTGAGTGGGCTCCAACGCCTCTAACGTTGCACATCTAACATAAGTCACGTTTCCATTATACATTTTCACAAAAGAAAATTGAAACTCTGAATTTGCAGTAAAGGTAATGCTGAAGGGGATTGGTGTTTCCAATGAACTGCGTTGTTCAAATAAGCATAATTCTTGTAATTCTCTGTATTTCTTCCTGTGAGATTTCTCTTCAAAACAAAGAAAAAGAAAATCTCAACATTGAAGAAGATAAAAACGTCTTTAATCTTCGACAAATTATTTCGATCGCTGTTACTGCTGTTACAGCAGATGATCATTCAAATGATCATGTAGATTATTTATGTAAAGCATAATGATGAAGTAGTGTTATAGTACAATTACATTGTATTAATGAGGGCAAAAACAGCTGGAAAGTAAATTTTGATCACTTTAAACTGACCGACTACATCACATCCAGCGCTGCCTGAGACTTGGAAATACACACACACACACACAAAAAGGGGGGAAATAGACACACACAAAAAAAACCCTTTCCATTGCACTTTCCCATCACTCCTAGATTTATGCAAAACCAAAATACTGATATAGAAATCCTGTAATGGAAACAGCTCTATAGACGTAGTCACACTTGTAAACGGTTCCTAAATGGCAAAATATCTAATTCAAAGAAATCCTTTATGCTTTTGTTTGTCAGATCAAACATGAAACATGTGAGAATTGTTAGCGTTTTTAAATAAGTCATTCTCTGTCTTTGTTTTATATAGAAAAACAATATTGGAGGGCTCAGGCTGTTTTGTGTTCTTTTTGTCTTAAAATTGGGTAATTTGGAGATTTCTGCTGAGCTGAGTTGTCTTCAGTAAGTTTGAAAAAAATTAAATGGAAAATGTAGTGGAAAATAAAAAGCCTGCTACTTCTACTAAATCTTGCTGAGTCATATTGAACAATGCCATGTAATGGAAAAAACACCGTAATATTGGGAACGCTGTCCAATATAACCTCCCAAAAAGTTGCAGCATTTAGTTCCATACTGTCTAAATAACTGATTAAATAAATAGTTTCATGTAAAACAAACATGCATTGTCATTGTCTACAGCTGATATAACTTTGTCTCCACTTTTGTCTGCGGCAACAACAGCAAAGAAAAAAAGTTAACAGAAGGGATGTGTCCACTTCGATAAAAAACAAAAGAACTGAAGGCTATGAGCAAAGTGTCGTCTGTTTTCTGCCTCCACTCAAAGAAAGGAGAAACTCAGTAGCAAGTATTTGATAAGACTACAGAAGGGCTTTGTGTTTGTGTGTACGTGTGTGTGTGTAATGTATCTGAGGTGAAGTGGGGCAAGTCCAACAAAGTGTAAGTATTTGTCCAAGCAAGCAGAGGCATCTTGTGGTTGTGGCTTTCCCAGGGAGGAGGCTGAAACAATGAGTTAGTTTTGTGAAGTTAAGCTTTTTTCCACATGACAGGGATGAGCTGTTAGCAAGCTGGGCTAGTTAGCCTGTTAGCATACTTGATGAGGCACTTTCAGACACACCTTAACGACACGGTGGCAAAATGACACGAAAAAAGAGATTCCTCTGTTTATTTTGACAAAAGCTGCCCTTTATGGTGATTTATACGATTTACAGCATAAAGTAAGTAAATGCATTAACTTATAAGGTTGGAATAGACGAAATGCTAGTTTTGATGCAGTCATGTAGTGAAAGTGCAGCAGCTTTAAGGTCAAACCTTAAAGAAAATTAGACATCAAGCTCACAATATTATATATAATAATATTATAATACTATATTTGTCCCACTAGCTCCAAACTGTAAAATTGTATTTTCACAGTTCTTCAATATACTTTCATTTTCCATTTCAAAAATACCTCTAAGGAGGTTGGAGGGAATGGTAGGAATGGAGTTCAGCGTTGTAATAGTATTGAATTTTTTAATGGCTTTTATTTTTATGTCATTTTTCAGTTTTTGTGATTATTTCTGTTTACTTTAAAACTGTTGTACAAGTGCATCTGTAGTTTTGTTATTGAAAAAATGGTTAGTTTTAGTTTCATTTTAGTCTCACTTTTTTGATGTATTGACTTACAGATCTTTACAAAAAATCTTGTATAAATCCTTGCGACAGTTCCTTCAAAGACCAAAATCATTTATTCTTTCTTTTGAGTAATTAGAATTAGAAAAGAGAATTAGTAATTAGAAAGATTAAGCTGCAAATGCAAGAAAAAAAGAAAACAAAGTGAATTTCTTTTTAGTAAGTTTTACATTGTTTATTTTAGTTTTAGTTTAGTTTTAGTTCTATAAAAATCTTGAGATTTTATTTATTTCTTTATTTCACTGTTGGTTTCAGTTTTGATCTTAGTTTTCAGTAACTACAATAACTCTGGGGGAGTTGCACCTCTTTGTTTATTATCACACCAGAAAAGCAGTTGAAGCCCCTTCTAACCCCATTTTGACCAAGGGTTTTTCACATTTTAACTTAGCTGTCAGTTGGGGTTGGTTAGGTCATGAAAGTTACAAGACTAGTGTAAGATTTTCATAAATACACGGTCACAGCTTTGCATTCACATTGTGAATGCCGGTCTATCCAAAACAACTGGTAAAGTAAGTTATTACCATGTCACAATTTCTCCCCTTTAATTTTAACATTAAATCTGGAGAAAAATATATCTATCAGCCTGCATATTTTCTTAAGACTGGGTTATTTTTCATTACAATGTAGTCTTTCTTGTCTGAAGCTCTTGCATCATGTGTGACAATTGTAATTATGTGAAGTCACAAAATCACAAGGTATTATTTAAGTTCTCTACGTGCGTCTTGCGAGTACAAAGACACTACAGTCTAATCTTGAGATGAACAATCTCTTCACCACATAATAACCTGGATAAGTTAAGTGTAATTACATGATAAATTGTGCCTGCAAACTGTAGCTGATTGATATATATTTTCTTGCTTGAACAGATCCAAGAATTGAATTTTTCCAGCATCAAGGCATAGACAAAGTAAATTTGAAGAGAAATTTGTAAACATTCAAGGAACCGTTCATAATTTGGTCTTGATAACAGCTGTATAGCAAATGATGTTTGATTTAAATTCCAAAAGAAAATTTGGATCTCTACAAACTTGAAGGGGCCATCATTGGAAGCAGCATTCATAACACTTGTGCTTTCCAAAAAAATACCCTCACTCCTTGCTGTTTTTGTAAGCCCCACCTTAGCATTTGGCACACCCAGGGCAAGGGGGATGGGAGAATGAGTATGAAGTGAAGAAATATCACAGATGTTAGTCTGGATGAACTCCTTCCCCTTTACAGCCTTCCTGCTCAATCTGGCCTCCTTAGCCTACGTTTTTTTCTCCTCCTCACCCTCACTCCACAGAAGACAAATTACTTTTCTTAACCTGATTTCAGTTGCAGCATGCAAGGGTCTGCTTCAATGTCTGTCGGTCAACAGAGCTGAAGAAGTAGGCTCTGTGCAGATCCAAGCCACTCCGGACTTCATGTGGCCCATTTCCCGCCAAATATCATAACTTTGCACAGTATAAAAATGTTGCATTTTCATACCTTATTTTTTTCTCTTTTAATGCACAGTATGCATGTCTCCACGCTGGCTCATTCATGTTTGAGAAGAACACTTTACAGCACATGCTGCAGGTCCGTTAGTCTGTTCGAGGAGTGCGGTGGAAACAGCAGGGTTAGTGTTTCAGCCAATGCTGCAACCACAGTCTGGTTTGTGACTGTAACGAAGGGTCACAGTTGTGTGACATGCTAAACCTCAGAGTGGTGGTGGGGCTGTCATTCATGTGACCCTTCAATGGTCCAACTTGTGCTTTCTTTACAGTGCAGCTCTCGTGTTGACATGATTAAACGGACGAACCTCATCACACTCCAGAACTGGGCCATTTAAATGCTTTGCAGCAATAGCAGGCAGGAAGTGGCGGATTGTCTTCAATTATTTTGCCTCTCTCTGTTTTCTTGGAGAGATTTTGCTGCTTCAAGCTTGGTAGAATATTTTTTTTGCCATATCCAAGAGGAACATTTGATTGGATCCTGATGTGTGGACAGCAGTTTTATCTCAGGGTTTCAAGGCAATTTATCCAGAGGATATTAAATGACCTAATGGCCATATTATTTGCACACAACGAACCTGACGGAATCTCAATGTGGTTATAAGGTGCTGAGATGTCCAGCAGCTGTTTTGTGTTCATTTATCCAAGCTGCAGTTGGTTCTGCAGCAAAAAGATGAGTTTTAATAAAAACACATAAGTGGTTTCTTGAGCTAAAGTTCAAGCATAGATGAGCTTCGAAGCTGCATGACTTTGATCAAGATGTCAAAGCAGTCTAGAAAGCATTGCAGTAAAAACTAAGTTGCATTGACACTAGACTCTTTCTCTTCAGCAACAGGAACTGGCTAATTTCCTGAACTTGATATACCACTTGGTCGGCACAAAGGGAAACATCTGAGGCAGGGGATCTCTGAATTCTCCACTTTAAAAGCTTAATGAGTGTTTAAATCTGTGGGTCAACACTTTTTAACATTTTACATGTGGCGGAGGAGGTTTTCTCTCCAACTCTGGAGTCCTCTTAAAAGGAAAAGTAAGCAGTTAGGAAATGAAAGAAGAGGAAAGGTTTTTTTTTTTCTCCAGTGGTGCCTCAGATTCCCCTTACTCGCTCACTCTTTAGTAAAAAAAAAATACTGGATCACCTGTGCAGTCTTTTACTGTATATTTTTGACTGACTACTTCAAAGAATTTGGTGCTTGTTGTTCCTCTGTATGTGTTCGCGGAAAGTGACCCTGTCTGTTCCTCCAACCTTCATGGTGCTCAGTGTCAAAGGTCAGAGCTTCAGCAAGAGGTCAACTCTCTGGTCAGCTGCCGGCCGGTAACATGACCCTTTCTCCTGATGGCTTGACCTCCATCTCCCCCCACCTCCTACCTCGTCTTTCTTGCTTTCCTTCACCGATCATCCCACAAAGTGGCTGACACGTGTAACTTCCTCCATTGATTTAGAGACAAACCCTCTGCTGCACAGTCACCCGCCTGCACGGCCGCTCCAACAGCCTCTCATATTTAGTCGTATTTGTTGTCAGTGCTGCTTCTTCAAACTGATCTGGTTGCTTTTGTTTTGTTATGCTGGTGCAATAAAAAAAGGAATAATTTCCAGGCAAAGCACTTGTCTACCTCTGTATAGTTCAACCATTAAACTTGTGCAGAGTATTACTTGAGCCTATTGATTGGAGCCCTCTGCTAGAGAGGGCAGTGTAGAAAAAATCAATGCTTTATTTTCTCTTAGACTAGCCTTTTTTTTCCCTTTTTGTCAGTGAAAATAAGAGGAAAGCAAGAGAGACCCTATTCACATCTACCACATTCAACCTTTACAGTTAAAATCCTTTTGTTCATGGTTTTGGCAAATGTATTTTTCTTTTTTATCTCTCCTTTTTTCAACCCTTATCTCTGCCGTATTCTCTCGTATGAATCCACCTCTTTATGACGGGGGGATGATGTCATACTTGTTTGCGCCATGGTCGCTCTGTGATGTTGTGTGTCACTTTGACCTCCCGGTGGACGTACAGTGAAGTGTTTGTTTGATTCCAGTTGTGGTTTACAGCTGGGATCATGAGGTTTGAATCAAATGTCATAAATACAAATACAGCTGCAGCTGATTGTTAATTCATTGTCACTTGACTTTTAGATCAATGTCTTGTTCAGCTGATTAATTTATTGGTCTATAAAATATCATGACTCCCAACCCTAAACCCACACACTTGATATGAGCTGATTTGTTGAATTATTTTTGTTCAACCAACTAACCAAAACCCATATTTTTAGATTTAAAAGCTTTTAAAACTGAGAAAATCCGCAAATTTTTATTTTAAAAACTACAAATGAGCTTTTGTGTGTGTTTCAATCTATTTTTAATAGATTGAGAGATTTACAAAATTATTGGAATATTTATGAGAGAACTTTGCTGTTCTTGCATGTGACGATATGCAAGAATGCATAAATTGATTAAATTTATACAGTCAGATAAATTAGATTCAGATTGATTAAATTTAGATTAAGCAAGACAAGCACATTTTGAATAATTCTAGAATTATAGATAATAAATTCACAGTTTATTCAGTAAAATGCACATTGCATATTTAAGGAGCGCCAAAAGATTGGCCACATAACAGGTTATTTTTAATTAATCCAAGCATCATTATCATTTTGTATTTTAAATTTAGGATTTCTTACATTTAAATTCTAACTTGTAGTTATAACTCAATTATACATCTGGAAATGCTCAGTTCTTCTGTAAAAGTTCATTTTATATACAAATCATTACAGACAAATCACATTGTACATCTGCTCCAAACATGATTATTTTTAATATTTTTCAAATGTCTACACCTCCTAAATAACTAACACTCATGAATCATTATTTTGAAAGCTCAGAATCAGGAAATCAGGATCAAGACATCTCAGAATGTAACCCATAATGCTCTTCTGTCTGTGTTTTTAAATACTGTGTGTTTGGGGACAGATTACTAACACCTGTGACTTCTGTAACATTGTCAGGCTCCCGATAAACTGTAGGGATGAATCACTAAAGCAGCCCCAAATATTGCATTTAAACTTTTCCCATGGTACCTTTTTAAGTCTACCCAGCATACATTGCCCACAATGCAACATTGCTTTTTTTCCAAGTTTGAGTATATATGGATTTATGTGTTCGTATATACTCAAACTTGGAAAAAAAGCAATTTACTGTTGTTCCATACTGTTTGGGAATGCCTTTATAACACTTCCCAAGAATAATTATTGTCATTTTTATGGAAGAACTTTCCCAGTGCTAATATGCCATTCTTGCCTTGATTGATAGACAGCAGCAATTGCTTCTCTACAATCAGTGCTGATGTCTTTATTTCTTGGCATTGTGTCAACACACTCATGAATGATCCTATAGAAGCAGAGTGTACCTATTTTCCACACATTCCATCTGCATCTTAGCTAAGTTTTTATTACATAAATAACGACATGTGTTGTTGTTCAGCTGGCTGTATTTAATTTTAAGACCTAGTAAGGACCAAATTATTTTTATTATGTTCTGAAACATAAAACTGAACCAGTATTTTTTTTTTCTTCCATGAATGTATATGGCTTAACTTCTCCATTGCACAGATCTGACGTGCAGTTGTGTTGGGGCATGAAGTCCATGAGGGGACAGAGGCACAAAAAAAGGGGTCAGCGAACAGGAACATGGCTGGTGACAGGCTGCGTGCATGTGGGGTGGTTTCGCTAACGAGGAGCCATTGTGCCCTCGGTGAAGGTTAACTCTCTCTGATTCAGGGAGGCAGGAAGTGTGAGCTGCCTCCCCTGCACTTTTCCCATCCGCAGCCTGGGCCAAGCCTCAGCGGAACAATCCAGCCCCTGTGACGGAGAGGTAGGAAGGAGGGAGAGAGGGAGGGAGGGAGGGATGGGAAGAGAGGGGGGAGTCAAAGGCAGACAGAGGGAGGACCAGAGAGGAAGGAGGAGGGGGTGTTTTTTTTTTTTTCTAAGAAGTGAAGAGGTCCTGTTCTGCAGGGCAACATCAGGGTTCTACATTATATAAGTGTTTCTTTTTTGTCCGGCTGACTCGAGGATTTTGAAACAGATTGAAGGTAATATAGAAGATGGAGTCTCTCCACTCTTCAGCAAAAACAGCCTCCATTTACGGCTCCTCAGACATATTTTCCTCCAAAATTAGTGCTGAAAAGTGGCCAGCTGTAGCCAGGTTCCGGCAGGTCTAAGCCATTCACACACACGAAGGAAATAGATATCTCAAAACATGCACACACACACACACACACACATTCATAAGTCACAACACCTCATACCGAATCAACAATCGCATCTTTGTTAAATTATCCAGGAAATTGTTTGCGGTGCTTGATAACGCAGGTGTTTATATGGTAATAGCTTCTGGAGGCTGGATAAGAATGAAACAATAAAGTCATTAGGGTGTTACAAGAAGAAATGAAACCAGGCTCTTTCACACACTGCAGCTCATCACCCAAACACACACATACACACACACATGCTCTGTCACAACAAGAGGAGGATGAACTCTTTAAAAAAAAAAAATCATTAAAAAAAGAAGAAGCTTTAGTCAGATGCCTTAATGACCCTTGATATTTGTGAACCGGTGCCAAGCTGTTCATGGACGGGCTATTTGTCTTTGCTGGTGTTGCGCTTACGAGGAAGGTAAAAGAAAATAGAACATAGCATAGTTTACACAAGATCCAACAGATCATTCACAGGACCTAAGCCACTGAAATAACGCCACTTCAGGGCTTTTATCCTTGGTCTGGTTGTGGAAGGTGTACCGAGGTAATCTCTGCTACACGGCAAGCCGCTCTCTCATTGAAATTACATCAGTCTTATTTCCCATCTGTCAACATTTCATATCCTCTGTCGTCTGCTGTGTTTCGGGGCATCGTTGCAGGCAGCGACCGTTTGTGTAGAGCTCCACTTCCTTTGAAGTTTAGTGAGATTTCATTCAAGTCTCTGTAGGTGTTCTTTTTTTCTTCTTCAAAAAAGTGCTCAAATGTAACTGCCCCTCATTTTCACTTTTTTTCCCCCCTTTTGTGCACTTTTAAGTGTGCAATAACAGATATATTAATATTAATAAGTAAACAAATAACTGTTAATTGTTCCGGTCATATTTCCTTCCACTCAAGGTTTGTAGTGATCGTGCATTTAAGGAATGTAGTGACTGTAATTAACTTTAACAATGAATTTACACACATGAGTGTATCCCATTAGTGCTCAACATTGTTGAGAAAAAGTGGATCATTAGTAAAGGCCGACAGACAGGCAGTATGTGAACAAAGATGTCTATCCACAAAGGTGCCCTCTCTCATCTGATCCCAGCATATCTTTCCTGCAAAAAAAGAAGGCTTGTGCACAGCATGCAGACACTGTCAGTCTGCCTCTGTTGGTAAATAATGAATAGGTCACATCTGGTGGTCTCTTAGAAGCTCGCTACGGACTTTTTCCCTCTGATGTGGTTGGAGAACAAGTGTGTGCGTCCAGGAGTGTAGCAGAAGTCCGACATTAATCAAAATTCTCCCGCCGTCTTCATATTTGTTCTGCTTTCTTTAACCTTTAGCTACACGTGTCCTCTTGTGTCACACTCTTTAGAGTGCTTTAACAGTGTTTGTGCTTTGTGCACGTGGGTGTGTGAGCATGTCTGTGCGTCGCAGAGACACTAGGAGACAATAAGAAGCATCAGCTGCACCTCTGGGTTGAGTAAGGCCACGTCAGGATGTGTTCAGTGCTGCTGCAACGTGCCAAACCACTGACTTATATCTGAGATGAGAGTGAAGAGACTGCACTTAAAAGTGCACAACAATCTGGCATCCATCATGAGGGCAGAGGGTTTTCTTAAGAGATTTCTTAACTGCCTTTGGGGCCACAAATGGCTAAAAGCTAATTCATTATTTGACGAGGGACTTACATTTAAAATAATAATAATGATAATAAAGCTCTAATGCCCTGTTCAGATGTAAAGCATCATCCATTTTGGCAGTATTCTTCTATCAAGAAGACTTGTCTCATTAAACATACATGTGGTGGTTTGAGCTCAAGTGCACCAAAACTACTCACACTGCTTTACAATCAGCAGGTACTGAGCAGCTTCAGGCTGAAGTGGAATTTCAGTGCTGTAGCCAGTGAGAAAGCCACTCAATTAGGGATTAATAATAGCTGTATAAACAACAATGTACAACACAAAGACTTTGAATTCTTGGAACAAATTGGAGAAAGCATAAT
>JAOWBL010000011.1:6363949-6420776 GCA_028564865.1 Zenarchopterus dispar | reverse complement strand
TATATATATATATATATATATATATATATATATATATATATATATATATATATATATATGTGTGTATATGTATGTATATATGTGTATATGTATGTATGTATGTATACGTATATATATACATACATACATACGTATGTATGTATATGTATATATATATATATATATATATATATATATATATATAAAACTAAAGACAGAGAGAGGGAGATCATACCTTAGTCCATAAATACACATATATAGGATCTATAAAGAGCAGCACTGTACAAGAGTTAGTGTAGCTGCCAGTCTTAAGTGTCACTGGCATTCAACAAAGCATTTCACTTGTATAAACATAGATTTTAAAGAAGTAGTTCATTTATTCCTGCTGAAACCCTTGCAGAAGTGCCAGATATGCCGGTACAGCTCTGTTATCAGCGGCTTGGGCCGTGTGTGGCAGAGATAGCGTGTGGTGAATGCGTCACAGAGCGGATTCAGAACTCAAACTGTGTTTTATCTCTCGTATATCAATCACTGTGCGCCTGGGCCTCCGTGCACACAAGCAACAGAGCGCTCTGCTTTGTTTGTTGTAGCAACAAGCCTAGTCTGAAGTGGCATTGTTGCGCCCTTGCTTTTTAATATTTTTTTCATAGAGGTTACTACCGGCATTGTCAGGTAAGAAGAGGAAAAGAGTCCCCAAACTGCAGATTCACAAAATGATTGGACTTCTACTGAAAGCTGCTCCTCCACTCAGTAGACTTACAGGGTTTTGTGTTAACACAAAACAACACATGAGGCAACTCCAGGAAGGAATGTGCCTCACTCTGCAAGATAAACTCTTGTCATCAAGGAATTAAGAGTTTCTATCTGCCTGGTGTATTTTCCTTCTGAGCAGAAAGGAAAAACATGTAGCAAATCAAAAGAGTGTTTATTGGGCTCCAAAAGAGAAGAGGTGGAAGTGGAGAACAACAGTGTGTTTCCTGTCTAGTGATTTGTAAAATTCTTGAATTAATTTGGGCCTGGAAAGCTGGCCCTGCTTGCAGGGAGTTTTCCCTCTGAACAGTGGAAAAGAGACTCCTACCCCTCGAGTTCTTTCCATTCCTTCCCCTGTAAATGAACACATTTGCACATGCTCACTCACAAGATTTAGATTTTACATGAATGGATACTCGTTGATCTTTTTGAATTCTTTTTAGAACTTGAAGCAAAGGAATAATTTGTGTTCATGACATTTTTGGGGGATTTTTCACAATTTCTGTGTTTATTTCTGTTCCCCAAATCCCCAAATGTAATCGCGAAGATCTCATGGAACGCCCAACATTGTAAGCTCTGACAGGATTAAAACAAACACATGAAGAGTGATGATGATGCAACAGGCTGCAAAAACAAAATAAAATCAATGATATGCCATATTATTTTTGGATTTTCAGAGAACTCTGGGTGTGCTAGCCTTTTTCTTTACAGGATGTAAAGAAAAAGGCTAAAACTGGTCCAAAAAAAAAAAAAAAAATCAAACATTGTCAACAGGATGTTAAATTTCTGTCAAAGTCAGCTCTTCTACTTTTCATTTGTTGGTCTTTTTTGTTCTCCTTTGTTTTGCTTCATGTGATGAACATACTAAATTCTTCACCTGCCATGGATCCCCATTCAGTCCCTGAGTCCACACAGGCCTGGAAGAAAAGCAACTTTTCGAAGTGTAGTTGTACAGTATCGTGTCAAATTGTGAGCGTCAGTATTGACTGATGTCCTGCCATGCCAGTTTCCTCCGTGATCGAGCTCATCCAGAACAAGGAGTCGTGTTATTAATCCGTTTTAATCAACCAGTCAGGATAGACTCCTCATCCATTCTTGCACGAGAAAAACCTAATCAAAATGGAAAACACATTGTCTTCATTATTGGCAAGTGTACAACAAAGGCAGTTGCCATGGCTACAGCCATCGGAGGCTCAAGCCTGGTTTGAGGCCAGTCGGGCTACAAGAACAAAGTGGCTCCTAATGGAGAGATTGTACAAACGGCTCTCTGAGTGGCTTATATATCGCTGGAGTTCCCATGTTTGCCAGCACAGTTACAGCGCCAGTAATGTTCAGTTTCGCATCATATCCTTGTGTCAGCGCTGGTTTTAGGTGATGAAACAATATAAATCCCTAAGTTATTTTCTGTTCCACTCAACAGTCTTTAAATATTCCTAGAAAGTCGTTTCCAAGTGGCCAACCTCTGTTGTTTTCCAGTGTGTCGGCTTTAAAGGAGCCATGTCGTAACTTCCAGGGTACACCCATCAAAATGCAGATTGTCTTCACAGCATGGTGTCTGCCCAGGAGAATTACAGTTGAATACTAAGCAGGAGAAATCTCTCAGTTTTGACCTCTGCTTACGCTTTTGAGACAGAAGGAGATGGTTTCAAAGAGAGGGAGAAATTGCAGTGCTTAATTCATTTTCTTGTCTCAATGTAGGTTAAATTACCTTTAAATCCCACACAGATTTGCACATTTCAGGTAAATGAGTCACTTGGCAGCTGATAAGTAGCGGCGAAGACATGCTGGGAATTGGGGGCAAGGTGCTTTTTTTGTGGGGGAAATAGACATTGAGCTAATAATAGTGGAAGTGCTCGAGTGGGACCTAGCTGCTCTCCGATTCATGTCAGATAATAATTGGTTTACTTGATGCGACGCCCTGTGTTTGGGTAGGGATGGGGGCCGTGGTAAAACAAATTACCCGGGGGGTTGACCTTTGGCAGTGCGGCGCTGACCTCAGCCAGAGAGGCTGCCACACAGGAACACCAAACCAGTCTGGCTCCTACTGGCACAAAGGGATCATATACTGGTAATCAAAACCATTGCTGTAAATGTTGCTGCGTTTGCATCATTTATTTAGATTTTGATCACGCCAGCTAACTACGCACTGGGCAGAAACTGGTTGAAGCTGTAAATTTCTTTCATGCATTATCTCTATTTTTCTTAATTAAATCAATAAAGACCCTTCCATTTTATGATCGATCCTAAATTTTCATTCAATAAAATGCTTTTTTAGATTTCACATTTAAATAGAGCTGATGTGGGAGTGACTTTTGCAGGACAAGCACAAGTACATCAAGAGCACTCTGTTGAAATAGGACCAATTTTATAATATCAGTTTCAATTTCATTTCATGGAGGTCTTATGGTCTCCCATCCTCTAGTTTTGGCAAAAAAGCACTTAAAGTAACTTTGGGCTCCCATCCCAGTCACCCCCTGCAACAACTGCGTATCACTTCACGGCACTTTTCGAGCTCCATGTTATAAACCGACAGCAATAAAGCTAAAGTGGACATCTTGTCAGAGGCGGCTAAGACACTGAAGAAAGTGATGATGGAGGAGAGAGTGACTGAGAAAGACATGAAACAAGAGGAAATCTCGGACAGCGTTGTGAAAGCATCTTATCTGGCTTGCCCATAGGGGGACCCTCAAGCTACAAATTGCCAAAACTTCCTTTAAACCCCTGTTTCTTGTTTGTGCAAGGTCAATTTGTCCTCGCGAACAGGTTGTTCATGCATTTGAAAGGAGCTCTGTTTGGATTGTTACTGGTCTTAAAGTCCCTTTCATGTCTTTGTTTATCCGAGAAACAAGAGTTCTCAACTCTCAAGACTTGTTTGTCCTTCCCGGGCTCTCGCAGATCTAGCAAGGTTCTTTTCTCTCAGTTTACTCTACGAGGCATTCATTCATGTCATGAAAGAGATTTAAGGCTTTCAAGCATCCAGAACGACTTCCTAAAGCAATATCCATCTGTAGTTCAAAAAGTTATATCTGCTTGCAGTTTATACAGAAATCCTAAGTCTGTTGCATGTACTGTCCCAAGAAGTCACCATTTGATATTATTACGCCATTTATATGTTAAAAAGGGCCCCCCTGTTGTTTGGATGTGTTTGTGAGTGTGTTTGCGGATGTGTGCATGTTTATGTGAGTATCGACCAGTGGAGGATGTGTCGCTGACAGGATGGCCGCTCTGGCCATTGTGCCGGGGAGGGGAGGCTGCTTGCTTTCAAGCCATTATTGACTAATCTCATTAGCCGAGGATCCTAACGCTGAATGAGCCGCAGAAACTGACTTCAGGCCCCCCCCGCCCCCCCCATCCCCGTCTCGCTCATTGAGACACAGCAATCACGCGAGCGCACGCTAACACATTCACATACAAACACTCTTACATGCACACACACGTTTCCGAAGAGAAGAGGAGTCATTTGTAATTATAGACAGCAGTTTGGAAAGAAGTGGGGTTTTTTTTGTTTTATTGGCCTTAATTCATCATTTTAATTAAGTGACTGCCTATCTGGGCTTTCTACTGGATTAGCTAATTATGTTTTCAGCACTTTTTAACTTGTGTCTTACATTGGCGCGTGTGCCCCGTCAGGCTGCGTGTACAGTATCAGCATGTCAGCCTGCTCGCTCTGCTTTGCTCTGCCGCTCGTGGATCATGCTCACCTGTGCCACTGTAAAAACATCTGCTTTGCATATCAGCTCACTGCTGACAGTGTAAACTTTGCAGTCATGGAAAAGGAGATGCAAAGTGTCACCTTGATTTGCACACTGTGATTTGTCTTAATGATAGTCACGCAGTAGCCTTTGTCTGCTGCGTGTTTGCTGCTGGCCAGGTGAGCAGGGCCACACACCTCTGCAGTGTCACCCAGCAGAGAGCGAGCTTATCGCCACAGAGAAAGATTCACCACCCAACCGGCCTATAATTGCTGACGGCTCAGCAGTTTTCACGGGCTGAAACCAGAGGATACAGAGTTACTCAGCCATTTCCAACTCTTGCAGCATTATTTTCCTGATCCAATGCACGCATCTCTCTTTCTCCTCCTGAAAGCGTTGCAGCCCCTCGCACCTTCCCTCCCTGTGTGTTTGTTTATCTCTAACTGTGCGTGTGTCCCATACTCTTCTAGAAATGCTACTGCAGGCAGCTCTGCTTCTGTTCACCTGTCAAGCTACCTCAACTTCTGATGAATGATGTGGAGCTCTGTTGTTTTTCCAACAGCTAGAGTCGAGTTGCTGCTAAATTACACCTGTGAGCCGTATACAGTGCCTGTCTGAGAAAGTAAAGTGAGCTGATGCTGAAGTTTTGATTAATGGAATTGTCAGTCGAGAAAAGATGTATTAATTCTTTCAGTTTCCGCTTTGCATATGAAGCTTTGTAGTTAGCCTATTAAACAAATAAATAAAGCTAGAAAACTGTTAGGTTATACTGAAAATAATCAATGATTATGCCACAATAATGCCTTTACTCATTACTGCTTTGCTTAGAAAGAGTTTGAATCATAGTTTAAAGGCACGCTATGTAGCAACAGCACTCAAGTCCAAATAGGGTCACCAGAGTGTTCAAGAGTTAGCCTGTGGAGTAAGACCGAATAAAGGGCACAGTGTTGTTGTTTGCAATAAAATAAAATAGTAACCTACTTCAATTGTGGAATGGCACATTGTGTTTCATTCCATATATACGGCAAGTTAAGCTATCCTCCGGTAGTCAGAGATGGCTCACTAGTGACTTTGCCGGTCTGTTTACTTTTCCTTAATGGTCAAACCAGTCGATATCAAGCACCAACCGTTTCACTTCTGGGTTGGGGCTCATGAGTAACTACGAGTTGACTGACCACTAGAGGCTGGATACAAAAGCAAGTCAGTCTCCATTGACTCCTTTGTTGAAATGTCAGACTTTAAAGCAGAAATAAACATATTAACAGCCTGATTAAAAAGAAAAACATTTTGGTGTCAGTCGTTTGATTTCACATCCATGACAAGATATTGACAAGATTAATAAGATATTTCGGCGAGGATCCAGGCAGATAGCCAAAGCTGACGATTGATAAACAGTGGGTATGTTCATGGATGCAAAATGGACCTGAAAATTCCTCTTCAGAAACCAAAGGGTCACATTATCTAAGGCTTCGTCCATTTTTTAACGGTTTGTGGTCGATACTCAGCTTGTGTAACGTTCTTTGATTTATTTGAATATATGAAAGTAGACCAAATGCTACAATGATTTATAATGCCTTTAGTGGAACAAAGTGGTTTCTAAAGCTCACCAGTTGTTTTCTTTAATATGCACACATGCATTTGCTTCATTTAATACATGTACTATTTACATATATATAATTGCAGATTTAGATGCTATAAAGAGCTTCGCTGTCCCTCTGACAACATATAATGTTAAAACTCCAACAAACAGTCATCCAGCATACATTGGCTTAAGTCGTGGTTCTAAAACTTAACCCAGGTGCACGTCTTTCCCAAATTCAAATCAGCACACATGGCACATATGGTGGTCCAAGTAAGCCAAATTTCCAAACTCTCAGCTCAAACTGGCCAAATTCACAATAAGCCATATATCAGCTTACTTAGCAGCTACTCTCATCTACATGTTTGGAGCTTGCTCCCTCTGTAGCAAATATGATGCTTGTGCATGAAAGGACGAGCTGCTGTCGTGTCTTATGACAGCTTTAGTCTTGAATTGCATAACTCATGCAAACTGCTACCCATCCAGGCATTAAATATTCACTTGCTGCTATTTTTAGCTAGCTGTAAGATTATATAAAATAAGACATACTGTCCTACGAGCATGTTATCTGGACCTCTGAGACTCCCATGCTTTCTGATTTGCCAACAGATCTTCTTTTTTAATGCTGGAGTGACTTGGGGTAGGTGAAGTAATGTATACTGAATAAAATAATTCAGGATGCCTTAAAAAGGAAGGTGGGATGTGCCCCAAAAAACTGATGCAAAATGAATAATGTCAGTTTTGATTGAGGATTCTTCTGAGCCTATTCATCTCGTGGGATTCCCCTTTTTCTCCCCCCACCGACACACTGACTGTCTCCACAGCTGCATGTGAGATGAGAAGCTTCCCAATTCATTTACACAAAGGCAATCAAAACATGGCAGCCTGAAATATCTGGCAAATGAGAGCGATGCAAGCTGCGTGGTGCAGATTCAAGAGCAGGCAGAGGAGGAGGTCTGCATGTTGCATGGGATCCATCACATGTTTGTGTGTGTCGCCCATGGCTCCACAAGCAGGATTTGTGACACAGATTTACTGCAGCCTGTGCCTCCTAACCTCTAAATCAGCTCTCCTCCCACGCCACGGACCCCACTCGCCTTTTAACATACAGACGCACTCAGGCTGGTCACGGAGGGGGCGTGAGGGAGAAGAGGTCGAACCGCTGCTGTAAAAAGCCTCTACTCTGGGAGTCAAGCGTCTGTCTGTCTAGTAATGTGTTGTCATTGACCAATTAGGGAATCCAGATCAAACAGGCACTGGGAATGGCCTCTTGCTGCCCCTCTCGAAGCTCTCTGCTCTTTTTAATTGAGCACATTTGTGGAATGAGAGGCTTCTCATTGAGGAGGAGAGACGACTGTCGATACGAGCGGGCTGTTAACACTGGATCAGTCCACTCCGCGAGTTATCAGACAATCTGCGGACATGAAAACAAATACACTCTTACGAGCCATTTCAGATCATCCAAATGCCGAAGACAATCTGCATCCAAAGATTTATAGCGGAAATTTTTAATTCTTCTCATATGTTCTCTGATACTATCAACTTTTCGCAGTAGTTCTGATGTTTATTTGCGTAGTTTTGATGTTTCATTTTTGTGGCGTGGAATAAGAAAAGAAATTCCATCAAGGTCATGTTTCCACTAGTGTGGCTACACAAGAGAAAACCGAACCAGATCCTAGTAAATCTTTCTGGAAGCTGTTTTGCAATCAAATGTTTTTGATTCGCCCGATTGCTGGCGGATACTCCAAAAAGTTCTTGCACAATGTTTTTCTGGACCTTAGCTGTCCTTATTGGCAGCTATTTCTTAATCACAGGACAAACGAAGGAAATGACAGCAACCATCCTCTCGTAGCTGTTTCCTACTTTGTGAGATTAGCTTGTTTTAATTGTCAGAAGTCAATGCAGTGTGTAAAAAAAGAGGCCCGCTGGCACCAACTGAATTGAAAAGAGAAATAACAAAAAAAAAAAAAAAAAAACAGAAGATGTTCCTGAGGTCATTATAAGGTCTGGCAGATTGATGGTATGTCTTTACAAGCTTCTTGGGTGAAACAGAAAGCTCATGTTGCTGCTGTCCATCAGTGTCCGGGCAGGTTGAGCTCATGCACTATTTAAAATCTCTCACTCTCCCTGTTTCTTACCTCCCATTCACTCAAAGTCACAAAAGGCCGAAGGTCACTGGCACAATGGAGACAAGGAGGTGCTCCATCCTCCCCGCCCACGCCAGCAGCCCGTCAAACACACACACTGAAGCCAAGAAACTTAACTTATCGCTGCAGCTCCCTCACAGTTGTAAAGCGATGAACACAGAAACATGCTCATGTTCTGCTCTCAGCCTTCTTTGAATTCCTTTCTATGTATCTTGCAGCTCGCCTGTCACTCCTCCCCCCCTCAGTGCTATCAGTCTCTCTCTCCCTCCCTCTCCCAGACCTCATAATGGCTCCTCTTGGGTAGCGTCTGTGGCTCCTGCTATTTCGAAATTTTTGCTGGCTGGATTAAGCATGGTATGTGGAAAATGAACAGCCACTCGCAGGAAGGGACACATGAGCTGAATGCATAATAAACCAGGATACTAGAAGAGAGAAAACGAAGAAAAGGAATGAGGGGCTCTAAAGCAGTTGGCACTTTCGCAACAATATCACTCACGGAAATTGGAAATAAAACGCCTGATTTGACTTCGTGTCTGTCCTCGCAGTCACGGGCGATATTTAACACACTGTCTGATGGCGGCGGGTTTCTTTGCGAGAAGCGGATTGTGATGACAATAGGTGTTATCATCTTTGTTTATTTAGCATTTACTTGACTTAGCCTTAGCTCGGCTTCTCTTGCCCACTACATGCCTGTTGTATTTATGAACAGTGTTGTACATGAGCACGTGCTGCTGAATCCGTGTCCCTCCACAATTACAGGAGGGAAACTGGGGTGGACGAGCAGCGAGGCTGACGACCGGCACAGAAAGCACGATGCTAGCTGTTAGCTCTGGAGCTGCTTTGCATGTGGTGGGGCTCGCACACTCGTGTGGCTCATCTGTGCTGCCTCCAGGGCCTGGGGGGAATTGACCCCCACCTCCCTGATATTAGCGTGAGAGAGGAAGGAAATTAAGAGTAGCCTAGCTGGCAAACAAGAGGAGAAGCTGCTGTGATGCTGCTCATTTTCCATGTGGCTAGGATCTCCTCTGTTTGCATGCTCCAGGAGAGGCAGGGAGATGGGTGGGTGGGGGCTCGGTGATGAAGAGAGAAACTGGCCCCCATATGCCTTTGTCCTTTTTTTTTCTTCTTCTTCTTTTTTTATTGCAGGCAGAGATTGGCCTCTGAGACTTGGTGAAACGTTACACTTGGTTAGAGAGGAGATATTGCTTAGGCCCCTCTGATCCTAACCCTCTGTTTTCTGCTTGTGCTGTGAGGAGGAGGAGGACGCGGAGGAAGACGAGGAGGAGGAGGAGGGGGTGGCCTTTAGAACGCTACCCTCCTGCTTCCACCACCATGCTCCCTTTGCTTTTCTAATCATGCTGCAGATGTGCCTGATGGCTGAAGAATCTCTGTGTACTGAACGTGGGGCTCCTGCAGGAATCCAGGAGACTTGCTTATGTGAGCTGTCATGAAAAAAAAAAAAAAAAAAAACGGGAGAGGGCAAAGAAGGAGGGAGGGAATGTGGGAGACGGAGAAAGACGGAGAGAAAGAGGGAAAGATCAGTGAATAGCGACCAACGCAGCAGGGCTTCCTTAGATTATGTGACTGAGTGGCACAACTGCAAGCCCGCCCTCGCTCATGGTCGCCTCTGGATCTGCCGACCGAACCGCATTAAATAAAAGAATCCATTCCCGAGCTTGTTAAGGAGCCATGTGGGGAGGTGTGGGAGCATGCACTCGAGTGGCTGCGCGTCCATATGTGTGCGCGGCAGAAAAATAGGGAGAGGTAGAGCCAGGGAGGTGGGAAAGGCAGGAGGCAGCTCATTTTATCCTTCATGCCAGCTTTGGATGGAACCCGCCAGGGATTATGACACATTCTGTAAAGCAACAATGGAAGCGGCAGCATTTCATACACATTTCCATCTTCTCCAGGTTTTTTTCCCCCCTCTCCATCCAACAAACAGAGCTTTGTCCTCGCCTGGCCACTCACCAGGCAGACACCTGGAGTCCTAGAGGTGCCCTCTCCAAACTAAACACCCCTCCCTCCCTCGCCTCGAGAAAACGGCGTCTTTGACAATGTTAAGATAATTAAAGGAGGCACTTTCACGCCGGCCTCGGCCGACAGTCTGAAGAAAACAAGACATATCTCAGAATCAGAGCTCATTAAAATCACGAGGGTGAGGAGATGCTTCCTGCCCTCCTTCTTCCCCCCGCTTCCCTCCTCCCTCATCTTTATCACCCTTAAGCAAGACTCGCGAACAGCACAGCCCGAGTCAATGATGGCACAGATTACTCCTTTATTGCCTAATTCACCTACAATACATGAGTCGCGGGGACGCGATCACCTTGAGCAAGTTGTCCCCATAAGGTGCGAGAATGATGCTGATTTCTTCACACGAGCCACCTTGTCCTGTTTTAATAGTGTCAGCAGTGCTTGGCTTAGGTGCTTTCGATCAGTCAGGAGTGTGTGTAAGTGTGTGTGTGTGTGTTTCAGTGTACATAAGAGTGGGTTGTAGGGGATGTTTCGCAGTGCTCTGCGGAGGTGTAACACCCTGCCTGTAGTGTTGTTGTAAAGCACATTAGGAGTGACTGAGGGTGTTGTTATGGTATTATGATGCCGGTCCAGCACTCAGGGGAAGGTGAGAAGATTTGTGTGTGCGGGTGTGTGTGGGTGTCTGGTCAGGATGTTGGCCAGCAGAGTTTCTGGTTCTACAGTCAGAGTCCAAATGCCCACCTTTAAATTGGTAGACTAGTAGAAGAGAGGTCAGGTGATCATATAGATTTACCCATCGAACTGAACGACTGCAATAGTTGTGCACGTCAACGAATTTTTGTGACACTATCAAGATTCACACACTTGACCCCCACCTCCCTGATATTAGCGTGAGAGAAAGGTGCAAGTCATTTATCACCCTGTCATACTTGTCTGTGATGTTTTAGAAACCTCACAATGCTCTTTTAAGAACTAACTACTCTGAAAAGTTCAATATCATCACCGAAACTATGTAAATAAAGCCACACAAATCAGAAAATGTACTTTCCCGAAACTGTTCCCAGCCCCGAGCCTGTTTGGGTTCAAAAGCCACTTTTATGAATAAATTAAATCTGTTTGCTTCTTCTCGGCGCCTCGACAGCTCAGCGGAGAGGGTTCGTGATCCATTTGTTCTGCTGTGATGGCGGGATAAAGCTAATCACTGTCTACCCTTCTCTCCCTCTCACGCCGTCTCTATCCCGCAGAGCAGGGGCGCACAACTCGTTACATTATACAGGACAGGAATTCGCTTTGCAAGGTCGGGTTTTTATGTGTCTGAAATAACGTTTAAAACGCAGAACTGTGCTCGGGTGACAGCTCAAAACTTACTCCGCTTGAGATAATGTTCTGCCTTGGTGTCTTCACTCAGGACTGTTTAACGTCACCGTCTTCCAGTCCCTGCCGGGACACAAATTTGTCATCAAATTAAATTTGCGTCCCCATATTTTTTTTTTCAAGGTACACTTATGTAACACGATCACGTAATGAGACAAACATGGACCCTGTCTGTCAGGAGTCTCCGCGGGGTGCCATGTGGAAACAAAGCTTTAAAGTGGCTGTACAGGGGGAGAAGAAAAACATTGTTTTACCCCAGAGGTGGGCTGATAGCGCGGTGCGAAGCCCATTTGAAGAGGTAGGTCTCATCTGTCACTGGGCAATGGAGGAGGCAGCCATGCAGAAGCCCCCTGATTATAAAGAGATAATTTCATCCAGTCCTCCGGTGGTGCTCCATCGCCTTGCCGCCATACTCCACTGCCTTTCATATTTGTTCCCAGCCTGCATCTCCTCACCCGTTCGTTTTATTACAGCTCCCACTCAATACATACATTTTAGCTCCCCCTTGTACAGGGGGAAGGAAAACTTGTCTCCCCTCTCCTCTGTCACTCCCCCACTCCCAAAAAACACACACCACCACCATGTGTCTTTTGTAGTGCAGGAATCCACAGCTCTCAACTTGTTGTGTAACGCCTGCCGTGCAATTTGCAGTAAATTAAGCTCAAGTAAGGCACATAACTGCGCCGATTTCCCCCTCGAAGGCGGCAGACGGGATTTCTATCTGAATCAAGGCAAATAAGATCAAAGGTAGTGGCATAAAGAAAATAAAAAAGAAGATGATAGCATCTGAAAAGAGCATGTAAATAGGGTAAGGCTTATAATTGCATCTTATTGTGACTATCTGCTCAGCATCACAGGTTTTAATCTTTAAATTGCTTCTTGTAAGTCATTAAAGATAAAACAAAGCACCAGTGTTTAATTAGAACAAGAAAATATCTGGAAATTAAATTAATATTGTATAAATATTGTACTTTACGAGGTCTAGGAATCGGTGCATAAAAAAGTAAGGGCATGTGGTTTACAAGGAACTGTTGTTACAATGTGTGCTTAACCGGAAAAAAAAAAAAAAAAAACGGGGGAGGTGAAAGGCAGTCCAACCTTTCTTTCCCCTCATTTTAACTCCCTGCTGGAGGTGAGAGAGATGACACAGAGAGAGAGAGAAGGAGGGAAAAAGAGAAGGGAAAGGCAGGAGGGAGGAGAGAGCCGGAGAGAGCAGGTCGGCTCGCTCATCAATAACCACAAGGTCAGACAGGCAGCGCCGGGCTGAGTGGGCCCTGTTAGGAAGCAGCAGCTGAGGATTTGTAGAGCTTGTAAAGGCTTAAAGCAACACCGCTCCACCTTCTTTGTGCCACTGTGCTGGCCCTTTGAAGAGCCAGGGAGACACCTGCTGGTGAGACAGGGGGACAGGTCACTTTGAGCTGGCACACAGAGACGGAGAGGTCCAAAGGGAATATAGAAGGGACGTGGGAAAAATCAGCGCTCCGAAATGTGTCATCAATAAACAGCTGGTTGTGCTGTGTGACAGTCAGGATCTGTGCTGGGGTTTGGACTGGCTGGACTGAACTGGACTGGAAACTGATTTCAAAGTTTCCAGTCCTAAGTAACCCAAACAAATTCATTTTGTATTTTGCAGCAATTAAGTAGCAAAAGTTAATTAGTTACTTAAAAAATATTATTGGTGTTGTCAGTTCTGGAGTAAAAACAGGATGATCTGAGTTGTTTGTTTTGAACATCGGCTCCTGGACGCTCCTGCATGAGTCATCATGTAAAGCTCTTTGTGATTGGTTCGGTGCGTTCTGTACTGGTGGAGATGGTTAAAAATGGGAGCGGTACCAGACCCATTTCACATGATACATATGACTGGCCAGACGGCGCACATGGCAGCAGCGCCTTTCAATCACTCCTGAAACGTAGGTGACGCTAGCCTCTTCGTTTTCCTGTAACAACGATACTTTTCTGAAACGGTGATGTTTCAAACCACTAAAAATCTAGTTTCTATTTACAGCCAAAAAGGTTCATTTACATGTTAAATATGACCTCAGATATGACACTTCCTCAGCTTTTTTAGTTGTTTTAAATTAAAATATTAAAGTTAAGATTGCATTTTATCCATCTCATTAGATAAAGTCATGTTTTAAAAATGGCTTTTATTCTTAAAATTAAAGTAAAACTTTTTTTTTGCCTTATTACTCATCTCTGATATGATTTTGTTTCAAAAACCATTCAGCAAACTCCACTATTCCAGAAAATGAAAATAATAATAACACAACAAAATAATAACAATTAAAAAAATCATAAAAAATAATGGCACCACAACCACGTAAGAAAGCAAAAAAGAAATCACAAAAATGTAAGTTTTGTGAAAATGAGCTTTTTCTGTAAAAGGGTTTCTCCTTTCCTTTTGTTGTTTTTATCTTTAATTTTTGTTGGTTTTTTTTCTTTTCTGTTTCTGTGTTTTTGTGTGCACATGTGTATTTGTTTGGGTGTGTATGCGTGTGTGTGTGTTTGTATTTGTGACCTCCAAGTCATCATACACTAGGTCTCCTATTTGAATTCACTTTATATTTTTCACTCAGTCCAGAATATTAAATGAGGCTGGTGGATCCTTTTTTTTTCCCTTTTTTATTTATTCAGATGAATAAATAACGAGTAAGGACAAAAACATATAACTCTTTGTAATAGCCCCTCTGCCCCGCCCACCGCAAACGTGTTCAACGTGTGAGTGTTCAGCTGTGAAATATCAGAACCGTCAGCAAACAAATATTTTCCATCTTCAAAAAACAGAGCAGAAGGGGAGGGGAAAAAAAGCCCCTCAGATGTCTCTTTTTCTTCATGAGCTTTGTAATTTATGAAGAGGAATGCACTCGTGTGCCCCTCTCTCCTCTCAAGTAGAGGCATGAGCAGCTCCAATAGGTAGCATAAAAGCTCTTTAGCTGTCTAGTGGAGTAGATTACCGGGCCTGCCGTTAAATCCAGCTAGAGACCCCTAAGTGAGCATTATCAGTGTGGTGCAGCAGCACACACACACTCCTCCCCACCCCACCGCACCCTCACTCCGTCATCTCGCAGGTACTTTGTGCGGGGAAAATTCCTCACTGTGAGATGGTAATGGAGAAAGATGGCGTGGGGAGGGGGGGAAGGGGTGTTTGAGTGAGAGATGATGTGCCACGGGAAGAGATGCCCCTGCAGCAGCAAGAAGGGAAGATGGAGACAGGATATGATGAAGGGAAGGTGGGGGGGGGGGGTGAGGTGCTGGAGGTAACACTTTTCACTCCTCATAAATGTGCCTATTAATTCACTTACCCATCTACTCCGAGATGCAGGTCACTGTGAGTTACAGCCCACAACCGTCTTGTAATATTTATTTGACACTGAATGCAACATTAAAACAGACCCCCTCCCCCGGCCCCCCCAACCCCAGAGGCATAACTGATAACCTTTAATGCAGCTTGTAATACTTTTTAACTTGTGATAATCTTATGTAGCATGTCAGATCACAACCTCATTGTTTGCCTTCTGTGAAAAATGATTCTCTCAGATAAAAAGGAGAGGAAGAGAGAGCGAGAGAGAGAGAGAGGTTGCCATAAGCTGCTGCTCCAGAATCAATAGTGCGCTGTAAGGGGTTTTGTTAGAGGAACTCTAGGAGAGGGAGAAGGGAGGAGGAGGAGAAGGGAGGGTGATATGTAGAGCATGTCTGGGCCCAGGGTACAGATAATTGTTAACCAAAGATTACATAATGGCTAAGTAATGTAAACAGAGAACCACATGCCAAGTTAATGTTCTCACAGTCCAGGATGGAAGGGCTTCACGCAGCTTTCTGGGATAACGCTGACCGACTGTGAGGCTCCGCACAGCACGCGTGTGACTGTGTCCCTGCACATCAGTTCATTTTCACCCCCCTCAGGTGCTTTCAGCGTGGTCAGACATCCCGTCGTAAGTGCAGCGTGTCCTTTCCAAAGGTGTGTGACATCGTTCAGGGTTCAACCGCCAGGGCTTGTTAAGGGTGTCACAGGAGCTGAGAGGAATGTCATCCTTTGGGCTCTCCGAGGTGCTCATCACCTGCCAAATCGATATACTTCCTTGCTCAGCTCACAGCACACGGCACCCACAAAAACTGCAACATCCTGGCACTGATGTCATTGACAGCTTCCCTTTGGAGGAGCTGAGCGTTAACACTCGTCTGTGCTTCTGTTGCAGAACTCTCCAGTTTAATGGCTGGCAGGTAGAGGCCAAAGAGAGACAATCAACATGAACTCGATCCCATCGATGGACAGACACATACAGCAGACCAATGACCGTCTGCAGTGTATCAAACAGGTGAGTTTCCTACCAGTAGAATGATTTAAAAGGTATTTAACTTTATTGTTATGTTTCATTACGAAACACTTATAATACCAGGTGAGACACAACTCTTCTCACCTGGTATTATAAGTGTTCTGCTTAATTTTTACCGTTTTTTTTTCTTTTTACTTCTGTAACATGTCTTTTTTTCACACTGATAGAAAACATCTTAAATAAGTGCTGATTTTACTACACTTCCCGAATGCCTTTCACAGTTTTGGATGATAGTGGCTGAAACGCTAAACCACACAGAGAGTGTCATGATAACAGGAAGGAAGAGGAACAAGGAGAAAATCTAAGTAGTCAGGGATGTTTTTCTGTAGAGTAGCAGAAAATGTTTTAAAGAGACTGTTTACATTCAGTTTACACTGGCTCATTGCCAATATAGCAGTTTATGCCAGTTAATCCATGTTGTGGTAATAGAAGTAATGCTTTTTTTTTTTTTGTCAGTTTAAGCTGTTTATTTCCTGTGATCTAGTTAGCAGAAAGACATTAAAATTCTAAACTCAACTTTTACTATTTAAAGTCATGTTTTCGTAACAGTATTTATGAAATGTTCTCCTAATACTGTGCAGCCCCAAACCTAATTGTTTTAACATGTCTACAGAGGACTTCATGGTGATATTTTTATGAATGTGTAGAATCCATATCTTCAAAGGTAATTTCCTCTTGAATTGGTTTCCTCCGTATTCACACAAGTCAGAAGTCTCTACTTTAGTAACATTGCTTTTGACTTGATTTTTCTGACAGAAGGCTCAGTATTTTTCATAGATGGTGCCAAATTTTCATATATAAACACATAATATTGAAAAATGTTGGAATCCTTTAATGAAAGTAGTCAGCAAGGGGATGTTTGACTGTGAAATGAGTTTAAAACATTTACTCGCAGTGAAAGTGATCTTTAGGATGTCTTGGTCTGTTGCTGAGATGAATTACTCAACCCTTCAAGCCTTTCTTTTTTAACTGTAAAAAAGAGAAAAAAAGTTTAATGTGGTCATCAAACTGAAGGAGACACTAGCTCTTTGACAGAAAAGTAAGAAATTCTTTTTCCGGAGAGCTTCTTCGCTAGGATCAGTCTTCTCCTGTCTGACCGCAGCAAAGTCACTAATCTGCTCAGTCCTGTTATCAAGGCTCTGCTGTGACTCAGGTTACTGACTGGGGTCAAAGAGCGGGGGCTTCAACCTCCCCCTCCCCCCGTCATCATGACCCTTCCCTCTCTCCCTCCACCGCCGCTGACTCCCAGCGTCTTCTTTTGTTCTTCGTTCTCCCCCATTTACAGCGGGACAGATCCCTGGCAGAATTAAACAGACATACTTGCGTAACCCCGGGCTACGAGGCTCTGCCTTTGATCTGCGCTCTTAAGTGGTGGGACATTTTGTTTCTGAGCGCCGTGCTCGGGCCCCTCCTCCTTGAGAAGTGCATTGACGATCTGTGGAGCTTGTACTTAAATGTGGAAGTGGCGAATTGTTTCACCTGCAGCATGGAGCCCGAGACAAGATGAGGCAGATAGAGACGGCTCTGAATGTTTCGAGGGGGGGGACAACCAGAGGGACGCCTCGACAGTATGTGCAGTGACTGGCTTTGATGTTCTTAAGTAATAAGGCAGAGAAAGGTAAACACCGTCTTCAGTGTGGTTACTCTTCACAGCAGGTTGTTGAATAATTCACTATCCACTTCTGCAGCTGTAATGAAGGTGAAGATGGTCTATTAATGAGGGTTTATAGGAGTAGAAAAGGAGTTTGCACGTGCCTATTAACACTATACACATCTGAAATGCTTCCGGGTTAAATGTATTAACCCCACAAGACAAAAATTGAAACAAATACATCCCAATATTAGTGCCCCGGGAAACAGCACATGGGTAAACATGCCAATTAGAGAGATCCGTGGCATACAAGGGGGCCTCCAGTCCATCTAATAAATGGTTAAGCGCTGGGTCATTTCAAATCGACCAGTAAGAGCCAGCACCCTGCTAATAGAGGCAGCTTTGTGCTGCAGACAATCAGGGTTTGGAAGGCCCGCATAATAAATACCATTTATGTCCTGCCAATGAGACTAGCTGCAAGCCCATTCAGCCGACCGTGTATTCTCCTCTCAGCACACAAAGATGATCATCAGGGGAGATCAGAACAATTAACTCGCTATCTTCTCCCCCGTGCGTACCATTGTCCAATATCCAAGCTATTAAAATAATTAAGGAAATATTGTAAACCAATCCAGCTGTTTGCTTTAATTGAAAGTGTGCGCATGCCGAAATTCGGCGTCTCAGAGAAAGCGCGGACATTGAGCAGGAATACAAATGAAGCCTCGTCCATTGTGTTGTTGTTTTCTGGGAGATGCGACATGTCTGTCTGACTACTTCCAGCCAATAGGGCGGACAGGGGAACAAATTGATTTTGTTGCTCAAATGATGAATTACTGCTGAGCGCGATGATAAAGTGGAGGAAATTGGAATCAGTCAACCTGATTGAAACACGGGTTGGACGTTAGATCTGAAAATCATTACTGAGGTAATCCTTAAATTGCCATCTTGTAAAATTACAATTATGTGCTTTTTGAGTAGAAACTTGACTGAACAGTTGCTAAAAATGCGGGGGCTTTTTCTTCATTGGAGTAGATAGTTTGAGATCGGTGTTTTAGTTTCAGTTAGTAAAATGAACTCTTTTATCCAACAATTAGTGGAATAGTTCATCGGCACAGACAGGAATTTGCAGCAATTTTTAGATCGTTTAAAAACGCTGGCCTTTATTAGGTAAAGATGTCCAAATGAAGCCTCTGACACGTTGCGATTTGCTCTAATCAAATCTTTTCTCAATTGAAAAGCTTCATTTAGTCAGACAAAGCACCGCATATGAAGATGTAGCCTTGGGCTTTGAAAACCTGAGCAGGAGCTGAGGCTGCGCTGAGATGGTAGAAAACGCCACGAGGGAACATCTCTGTAACTTTAAAGGGGGGAAACAGCGACAGAAGAAGTGTTTACTTGTTTAACTGCCAAGCAGATGAGGATGCTGTAAAAACAGCAAACCGATTTCACCCCAACACATATTTCCTGTGACACTTTGTTTACCTCTCGCATCTCTGAATTGTACCGTTGTGAATACTTTGGGGGAGATGGGTTGCCTGATACTGCTGGTATCTATTTCAGAGACAGTATTTTCCTCTCACGGCGGGGATGCCGGCCTGCTGTCAGACTCTCCTCTCAGTGATGCATTCAGGGGCTTGGTGGAAACCATGAACTGTCCTCTCGCTGCAGGAGCACTTCCTCCAACTCTCAGCGTCGATATCTCAAGATAAATGGCAGCCTCTCCGTGCTGCTGCTGCTACTGCCGCTATGCAGACTGTGCAGCTGTTTTTGTCTAGCTGCTGTGTTCTTTTCAGGGTTAATTGTCTCCATTAATATGTTTTCTGGGGCGTCGATGAATGTAGAACACCAGCAGAAAATTAAAAGCTGTCATTTTGGAATGGAAAGCGAGTCCTTGCCAGATTGTGTGCATTATCACTGTCAGTTAGGCTGCAGATGTGCAAGTGTTTTCCAGACAGGACTACAGAGGTGGGTTGTACGAGAAGAAAAGTGCTATTCTCAGGACTCCCTACGTCCTTCTCTGTCTTTGTTTCCTTGAACTGGGCCGAGCTTTGACTGAGGCGTAAAAGTTGGAGAGTCATTCGAGGATAGGGGTGTGAAAGGGGTCTCTTGGCCACCGGTTTGGTTTTGATTGGTGGGTTTTGGCCTCAGAGAGGCGAACATCTGTGGTGTGGCACTGCCAAGCTCTCCATGTGACAGCCACACTGATGGGACCAATTGTTGTGAGCGCAAAGAACAGTAATCACTTCAAGCCCAAGTGGTGGTGGTGTTTTTTTTTTTTTTAAATCTTTTTATGTTTTTTTTTCCCTCCGTTCTGCATATTCCACCTCCCTCCCCTTTCCATCCTTGGTGTGCTGATTACATGTGTTGTCTAGCTTCCAGACTCATCTAAATTTAGCATCTGTGGATGTGTGTGCTTCTCCAGGAGACTTTATCCACCAGTAGAATTTGCATGCTCTTCAACCCCGCCACATCTAATTCCAGGCTCCCACGACACATCCAGCAGACAAAGCATTTAAAAAAAGGGTTTTATCGACTCTTTGTAAAGTGATATGAAAGCATCCTTATCAAATCCTGACCTCTGCTGCCCCCTAAAGAGCAGACGAGGAAAGAGCACTGCGAGGCGCTGATTGTGCTGCAGCAACTTCCTCCTCCTCCTCTTCCAGTCGCTGCAACAGTGAAATCAAAGCACACAGACATATTAAGAAGGCAGTCCTTTACTTTAAGCTGACAGACCACTCTATTTACCTTTGATGCTGTGAAGTGGGAGTCCATTTGTTCCTGTTTTGAGCAAGAGCACTACAAAAAGCCTGTGTGCATAATCTCACCAAAGGCTGTAGATTACTGCAGAGTGGAAATGGTGTGCTTACTCTTCAAAGTATTAAGTGTTTGGATTGAAATTTGAAAGGTTTTTATAGATGAGATGACCGGCAGGGACGACGGTGAGCGGAGCCGCAGAGAGGTCCATTTTCCAGTTTCCTTTTGCTGCTCAAACAGCAAGACTTGACAGCAGGGTTTGTGAGTGGGCTGTCGCCTCCAGAAGGGGAACAAATGCCATAAAGGAGCGCCTGTGGGTCAAGGAGCCTGTTGTCATATAAAGTCACAGCACAGCCAATGGCCGGCCAGTGAAACGAGGGCTTCCTCATCTATTCATGCAGCCTTGCAGGGAGATTTATTGCACTCAGCGGCAACAAGGCGCTACAGAAACCTGGGGACGGTAAAAAGGACACTGGACAGAGACTGTTCAGCTTAGAGCACTGACAGTCCAAAAACATGTTGTAATTTGCTTTCAAAGAAAGCTCTATAGCTAACTCATTTTATGACAACCATAATTATATCAACATGTCATGCCTGCAGGCTACAACTCAACAAACTTTTATTTACATCTATATAATTCATATAAAATGTAGCTGATATATGTACCCCAAAGGTATGTAGGACAGATAAAAATATTAGATGACACTGACTTCATTGAAGGAAAGTTGGGAATCATTCTGATAAGCGCTGAGGGTACTTGTGGTGCCATTTCTTATTACTGTCAGATCCTTTTTGTAAACTCAACAGAGACATGATCAAGAGAGAAAATTTTAAGAAAATTTATTTACAATGACAACAATCTTTTGGAGCTGCAGTCACAGAAAAATTCGTATTTTCAGTGCACAACATTGTATCAGTACTTATTCAGTAAAGGATGTGAACGCTTCCTCCATCGTTTTTGGTTGTATAAGAATAAAACCAACCATATTTATCAGCATCTCATATTATCAATCAGATTGTGTTAATATACAGATGAAAGAGAAACCTTATTGTATTGTACATTTGATTTTTTCTGTGGTGCTTTGGAGCAATTGAACTCTACTAAACTCTTCATGTTTCTCCCCTTTTCTTCACAGCACTTACAAAATCCAGCAAATTTCCAAACAGCAGCGACTGAGCTACTGGACTGGTGCGGCGACCCCCGAGCCTTCCAGCGCCCCTTCGAGCAAAGCCTGATGGGTTGCCTAACGGTAAGTCGCAAGTCCCGAGCCCCCCTCCGCAGTCTCACACTCACAGGTTCAAGGACGAGCAAAAGAGTCTCTAAAGCAACTGCTGTGTCGGCTCTTTCCTCAACTCCCCCGGGGATGTGAGACAGAGCGAATGTTTAGCTGCCTGATCTTCACTGAGGTCACCAAAAAATTTTTAAAAACATACAAAACTACTCATATTTAGCCTCCTTTCAGTACTTTTCTGCAACAGCTTATGCTGCGGCTAATGAATTTAGTGAGTAAAAAAGATGGGTGCAAAAATGTCCTTGAGCCACAAAGTCATCAGTGTTCACAAGAAAATACATTTTTACAGTTCTTAAATCGCCTTTTAATACAAAACCAGACCAGCTGTCACTCACCTGTCATCAGATAAAAGACAAACACAGTAGCTTTAGGTGCAGTCTGTACTCCCTGCAGCAGTCGGAGAAACTCAAGAGATTTGTGCTCGACAGCCACATCGAAGCCGGTGTGATGCCTCCCTCCGCTGGAGCCACAGCTTCTGTCACCGGTTCGGTGTGCAGCAGCAGGAGACTTTTCTTTAATTTTGCCAGTTCAATTTGTTTCTGCTGTGAAAATCTCGACACTTCTTCTTTTTTTAGTTGATGGGCTCCCTGGGCCCAAGTGTGACCCGCACCGGGAGGGAATGCAGAAAATCTGATGTGATTGGGAAATAGGGTCGCGCTTGATGACACAACAGTTGCTTTCGTGTTTGTCACTCACAGTCGGCATACGGTGAAGTCAGACAGGCAGCCACACCGCAAAAAAACATCCCTCTCACCAAGTATGAGCGTGTCAAAAATGTGCCGATACCAAGTCCGGTACTTCAGCCCATACAGAGTATCGTTCCAGAGGTACCGGTGTGTTTTTTTAAATTTTTATGTTTCTAAACAACAAATTCAACTTTTTCTTTTTCATAAACATCAGATAAAGAACATGTATCAAACAAAGAGCAGTTCCAGAGCTGTATTTCCGACCTGGGGAATGGTACCACAGCTCAAGCTGTTCAGTTACATCATGAAATCCAACATTTTCAACGACAATGGAGGCCGATCATGTCGGACAATGAATTCATCCATCACTGATCTCGATTTAGTGAAGAAACTACAACCTTGTGGAATGTTTTCAGCTTTCCTGGTGGAATTTTCCTAAAATAACACGATATCGCCATCATAATGTTAATCCTAAATAACCACCTCCATTCAACAACTCATGTCCCGCTGCTTCTTCACCGGAAGACTCAAAACAGGAACTTCTAAAGCAGAACTTAGTAACTTCCTGACTTTTAGAACAACAAACTGGAATACTGGTTATAAAAAATGACTTGGTGTCAGATGGTGCATCGATGTAAATAGTCACCAAGAGCAATACCCACATTTTTGGTTGTATCTGCGACTATTTCTGATACTGGTATTAGATCTAGTTATGGACCGACAGCCTGTCTGGTGTGTATTTTCTCCCGGTGGCAGGTGGGACAGGCGTAAGCAGGCCGCTGGAATCGAAACCAGCGCTGTTTTATAAGAATTCACTGCTGTTGTCCCAGAACCGAAGCTTTGGATTGGTTGAATGCATATGCTGCAAAGCATGTGTTTTCCGTATGGTGCACAAACCAGCCGCAGCTCTGCCAACTGTGTACAATTAAAGTCCTGAAATTAGAACGACTTTTTGCAACTTCTTCCACTAAAATTACCATTTCTCAAAATGTCCCTTGCCAGTTTAGATTCTAATTAGGTAGCCTATAGTCATATTTCTTCCTTTTTTAATGGGGGATTCCTATAAATAAAGGCCAGATATCCATGCAGTGTGTTGGTGTCACGTCGAGACTATATTTACAGAAGATAATGATAGTGCAGGCAGCAGCGTTCGGCTGTACTACCTCAGGACTTGTCTTGAAGTGTGACAGCAGGATCGCGGCTTTGAAAATGCAGAAAGGGGGAAAAGTTCATGTCTGGTGGGGCGCTTTGGGCCGCGTAGGCCTCGACATGTCCTAAAGCGCTACATGATTTAAGCGGGTCTCTTTGAGCTGATAATGGTAAAGCTAAATCAAAGCAGTGTGTGGGACATAATTGTGATTTACATCGCCTCCTGTGGCATGTTGATGTTTCTCTTAATGCTTCCTCTCAGTGGGTCATCTCTGCACCGGCGACCACATTTTCTCCTTATCTTGCTGTCAACCTGCTCACATGGAACTGATAAAGTCTAGAATTTAAGCTGAGCTGCATCTTTGATGCTGCCAAAGGTCACTCCTCCAGAAATCTGGAAACATGTTCAACCAGGGAACAAAAGCTTTGGTTTGAAAGTTTATTTTAAAATCTTGAAAGGTAATATTGGTCTGTTTGTGAACTTCATCTTTGTAGTTGTTCTTTTTTTTAAGTAATCTGAAACATATTTGTCTCTTGAATAAATAAAAAGGAGTCACTTGTGGTAGGTTGAGAAAACAATATAGCTGTTAATTGAACATCATGTTTGTGATTAAAGGCGGCTTTTTTTTTTCAAAAAAAAAAGTGCTTGAAAGAATATGTTTAGAAGTTTCAAGTCACAACCACCTTGAAAACCTTGAACAAACACAATCTCATCACTTTTTTTTGAGGCCACATACAGTAAGTCTGAAAGCAGTAGGAAGTTCAGATTTGAAGGTTTCGGTGACATCACAGACCCAGATTTATCTAACATTCGCATATTTCACTACCCAGCTTTACATCTTGCTGCCACTGCTGTACTTCCAAAGGTGTGATTTTAAAAAGGACACTTCCCATGCAGAAAAAAAGAGTAAAGATGTTGACCCCCACCACATAAACCAGCTGCTATGAACAGAGATTAAAGGACTTAGTTGACAGACAGAGCTTTCTTACTTCATCTTTAAAGTACTTTTGGTCAAAACATGCCAAAGATATTTTATTAAGTAATTAAAAAATTGAGCCAAATTTTTTGATACATACATTGACTTTCCCCACGTACAAGTTCAGGTTATAAATGCAAAACAAACTCAGTGATATACCCGCGTATCTGACATTGTGGTGACTCCGAGTTGCCTGCTGTTGTGTTCAGGTGGTCAGCCGTGTAGCAGCACAGCAGGGCTTCGACTTGGACCTCGGCTACCGGCTCCTGGCCGTGTGCGCTGCCAACAGGGACAAGTTCACTCCAAAATCAGCAGGTAAGACCGCAGTTTTCTCAACCGCCGCCCCAGGCCATCTGGCCATGCTGGCCTAATCGGGCTCAAAGTTTATATCTGCACGCCTGGCAGCTTCTGCTGCCAGACCGTACACACTCGAAGAAAAGTGATAGAAACTTTTCCTGGTCCCTGATATTTTTAATTCCCCTTCCTCTTATTTTGACTTTTTTTTTCCTTATCTGCTGCTTTTTACGTAAAGCATGTTTAGTGTGGGACACAAACTTGCCGTCATTGGTGGTGACTTCCTGTTTTCATGCGGCTCCATCATCTGGCTGCAGTGATGGATCACTTGGACAGATGCAGATTGTTAAATGTTGTTTTCAAGCTGAGGGAAAGGCAAGCTGAAGCCAGGCGAGGATGAAGACGTATAGGCTGTCAGCAGCTCAGCAGATAAGAGAAATATTTTATGCTTTTTACAGTTTGTGATTTGTGGTTTCCACCTGTCTCTGGCTGTGAGGAAAGCCGGGTTCTGCTAAGCGTTCTGCTGTTTGCTGAGCCTTCTCAAGCCATGAATCAGAGCCACATATTGTTTAAATTTTCACTTGCATCTGTCTTTTTTTATTAATGGCTTTATATCGAGCTCCAAATCATGTCCCTGTTATGTCACCTATGGGTGGAGAATCATTCAGTCTGCAATTAACTAACACTGGCAAATGTTTGTACTTGTGCTTAATGCTAAATCAAATCTCGTGGCCTACTTTATGGGCTTAGATAAGATTGCCAATTGATTCTCTGTCTGAATAATTTCCTGCAACAGTAGTCATTTGGAAAGCTGGAAGTGCTTTAGTCTCGGCGGCATCCCAAAATACATTTCATGGACAATTATGTACCTATAAATATATGAATATTTAGTGAGGATGCTTTTGCGTGGAGAAAAAAAATCAGCAGACATTGGGGTTGAGAATATTTTCCTGTAAAAAAGCTCGCAGAAGAAGAGAGGGGGCCCCAGCTAAGGAGGGTTGTTAAACCCTATAGAAAAGCCCTCTCCTGCAGCCGGGGGAGATGGCTCTTAAAGGACACTCCCACAGGGCCCCAGGGGATGGACCTGCTCCCCCGACATCCAGCAGGGCCGTTGCCGAGCGACAGAGGAAAGGGATGAGTCACATGATGGAGTCTGTATGGCGGCACCAGGTCAGCCATCCAGCACCAGACAGATGAGTCATTGTATGTGGAGAAGACCTTTGGATGCCTGATGTTAAGATTGTTTTTTTTTTTTTCTTTTTATAGATAAGAGTTTAGAAGTAGGTGATACTAAATTCTTGAAAGTAGAATAAACGTGCTGGGCTGTATGCACAGCAAACATCAGGTCAGTGGATGAGGACTGTTAAGTAAATCAGATCTGGCATCCTGTTTTAACCAGACCTGACGTGCCTTGGCTCTGACACGCTGCGTGGTTGAGCTGTTACATTTCTGGTTTGTCGACTAAAGGCCTCTCCTGAACATGCTAGAAAATTGAGCTGAGGGAAGGACAGAGTAGGAAATCGATGTTCACACTCAGTTTACAGCTGAAATAGCTTGTAGCTTTTACAAATTGATCATGAAATGCCTCCAACAAATGAAAGAATTAGTTTTTTTCTTCTTGGCTTTGATGGGCAAGACCCAAGAGAAAACAGGTATATTAAAGCTTCATTATCTCTAACTATTGATGTGGGGGGTTTTCATGAGCATATGTTATAGAATTGTCACAGTTTAAAACGTCAAGATCTTAGTTGTGAATGAAATCCCTCCTCAAGAAGTTTGGAATCGAAACTGTCAGTAAACTGTGATTTAGTGAAAAGTACTGGTGATCTCTTTAGTGGATATATTGGGGAAGGGGGAACCTTTGTGTGAGTGGCCCACAATGCTGGAGCAGATCTGGGGGAGGGGCGTCCCTGTGAATGGGATTAGCCTGCTCTATTAATCTGTGATTATTTGGACTGTCCGACCGCAGGGCAAAGCTATGCACGTGGAGCGGCTGCGACCTGAAAGATCACCCGCCCTTGTGTGGATAAACTCATCAGGGCCTCCCTCTCCATCACAGAGGGCTACATTACAAGCCCGGCCGGACCCATTTCATCAGTGTCGCACCCCTCTAGCACCACCGGCGTGATTTCATTCGGCTTGGAAAGAGTCAACAAAACGCTCAATCACGATTTCTTCTGCACGGGGGTCAGGGCGGCGCATTCCCGATCATTTGGGCCTCAGTGAGCTCGAGGAATTCCTCAGCTCTAAAAGAGTGAAAGGACGCGCCGCTTTATAAGAGGGAGGAGCGGCTAGAGTTTCTCAGCTCCTCAAGCCATTCATTCTCACATGTAACAAACGCCTGGTAAACCAGCCATTCAGCAGATAATTAGTTCTCGCTCTTGTCAGGCTGGGTTGTTGCTACACTTGTTTTACACATGCAGGGCTGCATTCAGGTCCAATCAGTTGACACTGTAGGCTGTAGTTACCAATGTCTGCCTGATTTAAAAAAAAAAAAAAAAAGCTCTGTTCTTGTTTCATGTTGTTTTGCTGGTTTGGCTGTGGGTGTTTTTCAAAGTGGAAAACAAGGTTTCTTCTTTTTCTAACCTGTTAAAATAAAAAGAAGCAGGAGCCAGAGTTGGAGGAGATGCTGTGTTTACTTGCTGCTCTTGACACGTACCAAGCAGTTTGGCTGCCTGTTAAACATTGTATTGAATAACACTTTTATCTCAAAATCTTCAAAGTCTAGGTATGTCCTAGGACTGTAAAGTCTTTATTCTTAAACGGGAACCTCCTCTTGAACTCCTCTTGACATGCAACAGGTGCTTGCAAGAGGATGATAGAGGGAAGCAGAATGAAATACCCAGAAAATTGTTTTATATAACTCAAGTTAAATCGCAAAAGTTTGTGGTGTATGTGAAAAAACTGAAGTGTGCATCAAATGAAATTGAATATTTGCATGATTTTCTTAAGTTAAATGGGAAAAGATTATCATTTTAATACTAGAAATATTGCTTATGTCAAGATATTTCGATTGTCAGGGTTTAAATGAGACCGTTGAAGTTGAAAGAACCATGTTTCAGTGTTTGGTGAGACTTATGTCCTTCCTGTTGAATTCCTTTTCTCATGTTTGAGTGCAAATGCAGCTCAGATGTTTTTCTGCACTGCTGCTTCAACTGATGATCAAACAGCATCGAGCACCATGCCTTCTGGCGAAGCAGAGCTTCGGAGCCAAATGTCAGACATGTTGTCCCTGAAACCCATGAAGTTCTCTTTATACAATGCAAAAGTCTGAAACACACACTTCTCTTTACCATTTCTCCTTATCGAAAGATTGATATTTTTCTATCTTCTTAGTTGGTGTAGTTAGTCCTGCAGAGAATGTACTTCAGAAGAGAAAAGTGAAAAGTTGTGAATTTTAAATTAAGTGAAATATGTCTGAAAAAAGTTGCAAAGTTGTTTTAATTTTGTGCAGTCCACTGTGTTTATCAGAGTTTGCGAGGTTAAAGACCTGGAGCTTGAAGTTTGTTCACCTAAGTCTCTTACCGAAGTCTTCCAGCCAGCCATGATTGATGTGTTAACTTGCAGTAGGGTCCAGGGCTGTAAGTCACTCACCACACACTCAGCTGACAGTAAATACCAGCAGAGCCTTTCCAAACAGGAGAAACCGGAGATCAGAGCAGTTGAGCGGCTCAGTCCTTCCTCCCTTCAGCAGTCATTACACTTGTTCTCCTGTTTAGACTTGGTATCAACATGCAGCTCGAGTGATGAGGTGTGAACACACTCACCATGGATTAAGATGACATTGAGAGGTGGTCTGGGATGTTTGTTTCCACATTATGAACCACACTCAAAGATATCTCTCTGTGTAATTTTTTTTTTTTTTTTTTTAGGTGGTATGGTTTTAGGAAGAATTTAAAAAGTAGCATCCCAATTTATGGGATGCTTCATTTATAGGAAACCTCCAGCTCATCATTTCTGCTGAGATAGTGAGCAAGGCATCTGTGAACGCAGCATCAAAGACCTGCCCTATGGGCTCTGGGAATCATATTTTAACAGACCTTATCCAAGCTGAACATATTTCTGTAACTTAAAACTGAGGGGCGTAGCCATCCTTTTATTGATTTTTTTTCCTGATGACATCAGCAGTTAAATGTTGTGGAGCAGAAGTATTCATTGTTGGCACTGAAAATACAATTTATACATTTAGGTGCTGCTTTTGTTGTCAAATATCATCAAAATACAATGCTGAGTCAGGGGTATCATTTCTACATGGAATCTGCCTAGAAAAGCTCAAGCAGTGCAAATAATCAGTCTCAATCAAAAATCTGTCTTTTCACTGGAATTCGATGTGTAATTAACAAACTCATCATGATGAAGATCTTCCCTGTGACCCTGATCAGGTGTAAAGCAAATACAGAAAATGAATAGATGATGAAAAGCATTAAATACCCAAACTTGTTGAGTTACATGTTTCACCACTTTTGCAGATACAGTAAAACAAACTGCAGGCTGTGTGTTGGGACTGCATTATTGTTTTTATTATTATGTCCCAGACTGCTGATAAAAGAACAACTGAGATAGTTTAGTCTATGTATCAGAGAAAAGGCTATTCAAACAATAAAATTCATTCCAAGTATGCGCATATCTGGAACTTAAAGGTTTAAAAGCTTTACTTGCAACTGTTGCCACATTAAACGCAACTTCGACATTTTGGCTCTTTGCTCAGCGTGTGATGTAGGCTTTGTTTTGATTTGCATGTTGAATGGATAACTCGTGTCTGATCATAGGCAGTCAATGGAGACACATGCAGGAGGGGGTTTTAATGCCAGGTGCACACTTTGCCATCTTTAACTACTCCATCTGTCTCTGCATAACAATACCTGCTGTATGCGTATTAGGATTGATTTACATTGGCCCTTTTTTCCCCAACTGAACTTATTTTTGTATCACAGCCACAGTTGCACTAACTTGACACCTCAATCGATTACTGCTGTCGAGTGCAAGTATTATTTGCACATGACACCGGGGGTTGAAGCGTGCCTCAGGTGGCATGTCTGCACGCACTTTACATGTTTTATACTTGTGCAATTATTTATCCAAAAAGCTGGCCAGGGATGGTGTGTGCTGGAAGACAAATGTGGTCTAATTGGCTCCTCCTTCTCTGATACCAAACCTTTGTGCATCAGAAAGCCACAACATGCAGCCTCCTCCTCCCCCTCCTCCCTCTCCTCCCCCTCCTCCCACTCTTCTTCCATGCCCCTTAATTACAATGACTTGTTTGATGGATTAAGTTGACTGCACGCAAAGCCGGGGTCTGACGGGCTGAATTCACCGCTTCACCTGAACCATTTCTGTCGCCACTTTTCGACTTTCAGCCCATCTCCCTCGCAACGGCGGCTGCTTTAAATGAATTGATTGAGGCTTCTTTTACTCGTTGTGCTGGACCCGAGCCAAGACACAGGCTGTCTAGCACATTAGGCACCACCCCCCTTTGCAAGTTTGAAATGTGAGCTGCCTGCGTTTTTTTCCCCTCTTTCCCTCCCTCCCTCCCTCCCTCCCCTCCCTCCCCTCCCCTCTCTCTCTCCCTTCTGGCGAAGTGGCTGTGGTTGCTTCTGTGTGATGTGTGTATTGGGAGAGCAAGCAATGGATCACTAGACAGAAAAAGAAGATACATCAATAACAGCTGCATACATCCGAGGTGAGGAGATAAGTATTTGGTTCTCTCCCTCTCTCACTTTCTGCCTCCCCCCCATCCCCTCTGTATCCCCCATCTCTCTCTCCCCCACCCACCCCTTCTCTGTATCTTTAACCCTTTCCTGCAGCAGACCCCAGCATTTACAACGTTACCTGCCTTCTTCTCCGACCACAAATGTGTGCTGTCCTCCCCTCCTCTGGGCTGTTAGTGCTGTGTGAAGTTTCTTTTTTCTCTCTCTCTCTCTTTTTTGTTAACAGCTTATCCCTGTTTTTCCTCTCGTTGTCTCCGGGGTATTTGTTGCTTGAGTGCAAAGAAGCCGGTGGCAAGTACAGCAGGAGCCCATTAGCGGTGACTCCATCTGTGATTGGTTTTGCCTGCGAAACGCAGAGAGCAGCCATGAATAATTGATGCGTATTGTGCAGTCAGTCACTGGACATGCGGGGAGAGACGAGAGGAAAACGGAGAGAAGCTGCTGCCCTGAGACACCCAGGGAAAAAGAGGAGGAAGAGAGAGGAAGGTGGGGGGAGTTGAGGAAGAATGCTATAAGGAAGAGAGAAAGGTGGGAGGGGTGGAGAGACAGAGAAAAAGCTTTAAAATAGCTGCTGGCTTCAGTAGTGCGGAGATTAAGGCTGCAACGTATCGCCTTTGTTCTGCTCTCGCAGATTTGTGCTCAGAAGTGTTTCTGGAGACACGAGCTCCCTTTGTTCTATTTAGTGAAGAGTGATAAATAAGCAGGGACGTTGCTGGAGTTAGTGGGGCTGAAATGCGGGTGGCATTTTAGACGTGGAGGGAGGGCTGAGGAGGAGCCTTTGCCACTGTGACTAGGACAAAGCTGCAAAGCTGTGAGCTGTCAGAAGGAGGGGACAACAGATAAAGAGTGTTTGAAGGGGGTGGTGTATTCACTGACAAGAGGGAAGGTGGATCTGCTGCTGCTGAGGAACTTCACATGATTTCAACCCCTGGAGGAGCAGATGGAGGGGTTGCTTCCTGCGTTGGTGGGCTCAGGGTGGGAGGGAGGCAGGCGAGCGGGCGCCCTACCACGTCTTAAACTAACAGAACAGCGGCTTGACAGTATGACGAGCGCCACGAAGCGCCCTCCCTCATGGAGGTGCAACAGCTGACTGCTGCATTTGACCCACTTACAGCTCACACAGAAGGGGTCAAAGTGGCCTTGATTATCTCTCCGAGTTGCTCTGACCTACTTGAGGCGACGTTTTCCACGAGACTCTCGGCAGTTTATCACACCCACTCCCCTCCGTACGACACAGCACAGGCAGCCAGCCTCAGTACAGACACACACACACACACACACACACGTGTTCCTCCTATGAAGGAGTTCTGCGGCATTCCTCGTGGCACAAGTTTCTAAACAGTAGCAGCATGTTTTCACTTGAAGTTTTTGAAATGTTTATAGCTCGATCTGTGTTAACAGAACTTCTAAAAATTCTCAACTTCCTCTTCTCCTCCCCGGATTTATGTGTTTAGCAACATGACACACTGGCCTCTCTTCCCAACCATGTGCCTTCAAACCCTGCAAAGTTAAGTTTCTGTGAAGAGGAGGAGCCAGCTGGTGTTATTATCGCTGAAGCATTACAATCTTGGAGGTTGAGTTGTTTGCTTTTATTCACCAGGGAGTGTTTTGTTTAGCTGCAAACTAAAGTCCTGGCTTGTGCAATTATTCAAATCCCCTTTTTTTACTCTTAAATATGTCTGTGAGACAATTCCTGACATGCTAAGACAGAGGAGGTTTTGCAACAGGCGGTGTGGGTGAGGATTCATCTGGCTATCTGTGTATCCCCCCCCACCACCACCATTTCTAACTGTTCATTACTTTTTTTTTGTCAGCTTCAGTAAATCTCTTATTTTCTCCTTTGGACACGTTTTGTTTTGTTTTTCTACTACCAAGTTGAAAAATCAACATGTACTTTGAAGACTTTCGATAAAGTCGCAATGCAAGCAGGAGCATGCTGATTGCTCACTCCATCTGCATATTTATCCAGGCGCTGTCATTATGTTATTCAAATAAAAGAGCATGAAGTGTAAGTAATCACTATGCACAATTTGTTTGCAGCTCTCACATTGCAATTACCCGGTCAAAGCCAAAATGAGGTATTGATCCTGCTAATGTACTGAATCTTCGAAAGATCAAATATTTAGCTGTGTCTAAATACAATGAGAGGGGTATCTGATTTTTAAGAAAAATCACACTCATATTTGAACTTTTTAAAGAGATGTCATGATTTATTAATGCAGTAAAAGGCTGATTCTATGAGAACAAAGCATAATCTGTTTGTCAGTGTTGCAACTATAAAATAGAATAAACAAACCTGGGTAAACTTTTTTCACCAGATAGCAGGCTCCATATAAATCAGGATGATTATTAGACAAAAGTGAAACCAGCACCCTTATCTCCTTACTATTGATCATCTCAGTGCAGCTAAGCACTGACTTGAGTGGGTAAGTTAAGTTTAGTGGGTAAGTCTTCAATTGAGATTAGACCCTATAGGTAAAAAGGAATCACATTTTACTTTTTTTTTCATCTATGTTTCGACAGAATAAATAGTTACCCACTTCATTCATTTTGAAGGTAATGGTCAGATGGTCTGCTAGAGTTAGACAGATGCTCTATGAATCGGATTTCTTTTAATGTATGTCTTTTCAGAAGGAAGCTGTGTACATTTCCACTCATCCTCCATCAAGCTGTTTATTTTTCAGCAATAATTGGCCTATACAATTCTGTTTGAAAACAGGAGCAATTGCATATTAATTACATGTCCATTTTTCTTGGAAGTGCTTGTAAATATACATGAACAAGACAAACCTAAACCTTACAGAAGGCTTCTGCTCTCAGTCTGACTCAGGTGGTTCCTGTTTGTTGTCGAGGTGGACATAAAGGGTAATGGAATAAAATGAATTTAAAAAATATAGATGAGGATTGATTAAAATTGTGCATTTTTGGAAGCTTCACTACAAAAAGGCCGTTTCAGTACACATAGTGTATCAAAATAACCTCATTCTGGATCAAGTTTGAGTTTCATTATTCCCATTTGGCACACGTGGTTGTAAAGGGGGAGCTTTCCATTCAGATCCTGAGCTGTTGCACATATGGATGTCTCTAATGAGCTTAGAAGGGTGCCAATACCAGACCCCGGTTCCTCCACTATCTGTTTCCACTGTGTTTCTAAAGAAGCTTTGACCCCAGGCCCACTGTGGAAAGGTCACAGGTGAATCAGCCACCAGCGTACGCAGCCGTGACTCTGCTGGCCCTGCCCAGCACCCCGAGGTGGGCACTACTCCGGGCACATCTGCTCTCTTCCTAATTAGTATCATGGTAGACAGGAGCTTAAGGCCGGGCCTTTGTTAATAGCAGCCTGTTGCTTTGGGGAAACAGTCTGTCTCTTAAAAGCTGCATCTTTGCTCGTCTGATAATCTGCAGTTGGTTTTTTGGACAGGTGACAGCATCATCAGTCTGCTTATTCACTGTTTTGGAGGCAGTTTACTTTGTCGGTCTAGTGCTTTATGTTTTAATAAATCAAGTTAACTCCTCCTCCTTTGAAGCTTCATCATTGTCTGTTGGAGGATTTAGCTTCTTAATAGCAAATCAAACAGTGAATTTGTCCAGGCTGTTTTGAAAGATATGCACTTCTCTAGTTCTTTCAGGCTTCCATTGGTCTCCACACGATTTCTTCGGTTAGTATAGTCTCTTAGGTCTTAATCAGATAATTCTTTTGATATCAAATACTTTGTATCACCTTTAAGGCCATTAAGTTAGTAATTAAAAACTTATATGGCTTTAGCATACATCAAATAAAAAGAAAGACTAGTAAACATCGAAAACTACTTAATAAACTTTAGTAAACATATGAAACTTGACTTTTTGCACCTTCTTTTTCATCTTTTTTTTTTTTTGCAACATTTTGCTCCTGAAGTAAGACACAAGCATGTAAGTTTCCAGTCAATTTTTCTTCCCAATCAGAAGCAAAAATGGACATACAATAAAGCAGGAATGGGCATACAGTAACAGACTGAGAATTGGATGTTGGTCTGCTTGGCTTTAATGCACAAGGAATTCATTCTCAGCAGGGAGTGAGAAATGCGATAGATTTCCACCCGTTTGCCTCTTAGAGACTGAATGGGGTGGCCTGTTTCTAACAAAGAGATTTGTCGCATGTGCCAAGACAGATTATGTTTTAAAACATTGGCTTTCTTTGGGAAGGTTGGTTCCTTTTTTAACCATGACCGAGAAATGACAGTCACAGTGATGAGATCTGCATAAATCAGCTTGAGATTGTGGCAAGTATTGCATTGAGTTCCAGCTGGCATTCAGTTGATTCTAAATGGATTTCTTTAAAGACTTACTGTAATAATCCCGATCTGAGGTCTGGCAATACAAATTCTGTTTGAAGATAAATGTCTTTTTTTGACGTCACAGATTTTTATTCACAATTCCTGCCTTTTTTTTTTTTTTTACATGGACAGATATGAATTTGCATCACAATGGGCTCGGCAGGATGTTTTCATTGTAAAGTGAACGTTAACACGGCAACATGGGTGGGAAGTTAAAGAACGCAGGATGTCAGAACAGCTCAGAAACATCAAATCTGTGGTATTTTCTTTCTCTGCTTGTGCTTCTTGCTTCCACATGGCCACATATGCTTGTGGCCTCAGTAAAACCTTTTTGGATCAAATCCAGCCGCCCCCCCTGTTCGCCGGATGGACATGGCACGACATTGTGGCCATGTGGCCCGCAGGAGGCTGTATTTAAGCTGGGGCAGCTCTGAAATGGGCCATAAAACCTAGCCAGCAAGTCTGGCTCCCCGTGAGGCAATGGGCCTAAGCACTCATTGACAAGACTCCAGTATCACCGACTTCCCAGAGAGAGCGGCAGAGGAAATAATGCGAGAGAGAAAGCACCAGACAGAGATGAGGTGCAGAAAGGAGGCAGTAGTCTGGCCTCGACAGACAAGCTGTTTTATAACCGTTTGCAATAATGCTTTCAATCCTCAATAGAGCTGCTGTTGCACTGTTAAAACTTTGATTGAGACTATTTTGCTTACTGTTTTGCTATAACATTCCCATGCTCTTACTTGCTTTGCAATATGTAATAAAATGAGTTACAGACCTTTAAAATACTATAAAGCAATTACCATCTGTTTACAGCGTCCATTTCAGACTGGCTTCCACTTCAACGTAAAACATGCTGTTAAGGAAATGCACCTGTGAGCTTCCACCCAATTATCCTGATATGGATGAACAAGTAGCACAATTCTGACCTGTCACGGATTTACCGAACTGTGACCTGTTCCCTAGTCTGTGATGGACATGTTGCTTCATTTCATGATCAAACTCAAATCAGTGAATAATTCCCGGCATCTGTGCGAAGACAACAAAATGCTTGATGGCTGCCGGGCAGGCCTCCATGGCTCCGCGGTGACGAAGATTTACGATCAGGGCGGCTGTTTGCACGGAATGGCAACTACTTATTTGTGTAGTTTGCCGTATATGATGAGGGAAGTTCACATATTTTTACAGTTCTAGGAAATCCACATGAGGTGCACGAGTGAGGAATTCTTTAACTAAAACAATACAAGGTTGTTTTGCTCGCCCTCTTTTGGTACTTTCTGTAACCAGGGATTTTGGGACTCCCAAGTCTCTCCCTTGATTTAATTGACTTTGGCCTGCAGGAGGCTTGTGTCCATTCAGGCCTTTCTGGGCAGAGACGGAGAAGGGGGAGGGAGGAGCGCAACGTGAATAGAACAGCCTCAGAAACTGAAGAGTGCAGCTCTCTAGGGCTGTTCATGTTAGTTTTCTCATGCTTTTTGTTCTTAAACCTTTTATAATGTTATAATGTCTTCAAACAAGCTGTTTTGAAGGGACGGAGGGTTACGGCAAAAATTCAACTTTGTTGATACCGTTAGTAATGGGGTTAAGTGAGGAAGTACTGCTGGTGATTTGAGTGAGTGTGTGTGCTGTGTTTTTGCGTGGACATGAATGGCCGAGCCACGTGGGACAATGCCAGGGGGAGCAGGTGTCTGTCAGCCACAGAGCAGCACAGAGGGGTTTGTGGGAGGATGGGGGGCTGTGGATGAGGATCATAAGGGCTCCTGGCGTCTGCCTTACCTGCTACCTCCCCTATAGCACCCTGCCAGTAAATGGAGAGTGGAAGGGGATGTAGGATAATAAAGGAGGGAACGCCTTTGGAGGAGGCAGTAACTATAGGCTAGGCCTTTCATGTCAGTGTTTTGAGGGGTTACCTCTTTCACTTCCTGCAAAAGTCTTTATTCATTATGATTGGGCTGGATGCATTTTATTTGATTCATTCCTTTCTGCCACGCTCCAAGCATCGAAAATGTTTCTTTCTTTGGTTTATTGTTCAATAGTTTCTGAAGGGGAAACTCCTCTGTTGGACATCAGCAGCTGATAGCCCACAGATGTATTGTTATCACCCTGTATCCATCACTGTAAGTCCGTAAATGTTCTTTAAATCACTTTGAGTGATGCTGGGCAAGGTGGTTGTGTTATTTCATGGTGGGAAGAAAGTTTGAAGCAACTTTTCCCTGAAAAGTTTCACTGAATAGAAGAAGTCCTCTGAGTTTCTTATTCGTGCTTGTCTCTGTAACTGATTTCACTAGACTTGAACCAAATTTAACACCTACTTATGCCAGTTTGGCTCCTAATCCCTGGCATCTTAAAGGAGGTGCATGTGAAACACCAGCCCAGATGAGCGGTTACTTCATGTTCCTACTGAACATTTTCGATGCAGCACACCATGGCTTCAAGTACACGGTTACATAGAGAGAAAAAGATAGGGCTGAAATCAAATCTCTAAACCATCAGCTGTCGTCTGGCTCTCTCTTTTTTTTTTATTTGGTAATAAAGTTTTTGATATTGATCTGTTACCAGCCCAGAGAAGTTGGAAAATGATGGCTTAGATTTCCATCATCATGATGCAACAGAAGCCCAGAATTACTGGCCAACACCCCCAGAGGAATGGTCTTCCAGCCAGATTTACTGTTGCTGCAGTCATCTCCTCACACTGCCTTGTTGACTCAATAGTTTTTCAATAAAAATGTTCAAAGTTGAGTAAAACATACTTTTGTGGAGGAGTAGGACACATTCCCTGAGATTACTTAATTATTGCAAAATTAATTTTGAGCTGAGCCTTCAGACATCTCAAAATATGATCAAACTCAAAATGGCAAGCACATGGGGAGATTTTCGTCATAGTTTTGGTGAACTGACCCTTCACCTAAAGGCCCATGCCTTCCAGGGAAGCAAACCCGTATTTAATCAGCACAGTTTATCGCTCTGGCTCCTGTCTGCTTGTACGGGGGAAGGTGGGCTGAAGGGGGCATCATCATTGGACAGAGCATTGAACAACCGTCAGGGATCCAGTCTGTGTCATTTGTCATGTCTCCCCAGGGTTTTATGACAGCATTAGAAGCTGGAAGCTGCAGGTCCAACCACTGACCCACCCATCTAGTCCCAGTAGATGCGTTTAGCCCCATTCAGCATGGTTGACCATCAGGCTGGGCAGCTGAGCACCAGAATATCAATATGGCTCAGACTCAGTCGGGCCCCTGGGGACTACCTACCAAGCAAATTCGATATTCTCCCCTCCTTATGGAAGACTGAAGAGGCTCATCGCCGCCGGGGACACCAATGTAAACATGGCAGAAAGATGCTCGGTAGCGCAAAACGCCGGTTTGATTGACTCCAGATTGAGATTTGGAAGCTCTACACCTGGGACGATTATCTGCAGTTTTGGCTCTTTGCAGGAAGGGAGACAGATGAGTCTATTGAGAGGCCGTCGGGGGGAGGCGAGGAGAAGAGAAACAGTAATCCTTTTGTGTTCATCATCTGCACACCGTCCTGAGAGACATTTAGGTGTAGGAGGAGGAGAGAGAGACTGCAAGGAGTAACAGGGTCGGCTCCTGCTCCCCTTGTCATGTGAAACCTCAAGTTTATCCTGTGAGCCAATGACAGGGCTCTCCTTCAAACACGCTGGTATACTCAGCGGAGGTGGTAATTTTGTGTGGCGATAAACCCTTTATCTAATAGTGGGGTTGAATAATTCTTCTTTAAGTGGCAGCTGCTGCTTCCTCCTTTTTTTTCCCTTTGCCTTTTTCTCCCAGATAGTCGATGTATCGACATTTTTCTCCTCTTCTTGTTTGTTTTTTTTTTTTTTTTGTCTTGCGGCTGTTGATGTCAGCCTAAGCGTGAGCGGAGGCTGCTGTCCGCTTAGCCAGCCGGCCCGACGATGGCACAGCGAGGGGATAAATTGCGGAGACATGTTTATCAACATGAAGAAGTGCAAGTTACCCCTTGTTGGAAGAGAATAATGGGACCTAATTGAGCTGTAACATGCTGGCTGGTTGCCAGGTCCTTGAATTGAAAACTCTCCATCAGAAGGGGGTCTGAGGAGGAGGAGGGTGCCGTTAAAACACTGCAGGCCTTTCTAACACAAGTCATAAACCTATTAGCTATGCTTGGATCCGGTTGTGTCTAATTGAAAGTTGCTTCGGAATCTGCGCATTCACCTGCAAGTGATGTTTTTTTTTTTTTGCAGAAGTGCACCTGAGCAGCTTTTTCTGTCAACCAAAGGACAGCCCTGTTAAAGCCCGATCAGTTCTCTGGAGGAGCAGTGTGGCCTGTCTCCTGGCACCTGCCTCACCAGGAACAGGAGGGGCGAGGTGGAGGAGAAAGAGAGGGAGCGTGAGCGGGTGGGAAGGAGGAAAAACCCAGCTGCCTCTGTGCCTGAGCCCTGTGCTTCTTTTAAAGGAGTGGGAGTGCGGGGAGGGAGAGGTAGGGAGGCTGCTGGCACCATCTGTACATGTCTTTTGTATTCCAGCCCTCATCTTTACACAGAGCAAGGCTGGTGTGCTCAGTGTTCAAATGAAAGCAAAGGAGGTGCTTTTTTTGGGTGCAGTGCTCTTGTGTGTCACTGCAGAAACTCAGCTTTGTCTTTGGAAATGTGCAGCGCTCAAAGGACATCTTGTGTCCTGTTTACTTGCGTGTTTGTTATTAAAAGCCAGTGTGGCGTCTCTCCTTGTGTAAGTAAGCTTTTACACCGCTGGCAGCCACGTGTGGCCAGAGCTCTGGGTTTCCATGTTTGTTCCTCCCTCCTATCAGCCCCATTAGCCTGGTGTGTCCTCTGTCACTGACTCACTCAACCTTTATTGTCATGTGCGTGGCTGGGGTGTAATATGTGCACAGCAGCCCATCCTTGCTTGTGGCAGCGGGGTGGATCTGCCTGCGAGGACAGCCTGCACTGTGTGCTGTCATATTGACGTGCCTTTTTTTTTCTTTTTCTTTTTTTTTTTTTGCGCAAACTGCAGCTGAAATCACCAAGCACCCCCTCTTCCCCCACCCACCCACCCACCCCTCCAGCTCCTTGCTCAGCCTGGTAGTACTGTGAATCATAAGAGGAGGCGGCTGCCCTCCTCATTGATTGAATCCACATTCCCTTTCTCCCGACGCCACAGACGGAGGCTAGAAAGAGGCAGAGGAATTGAGAGGGAGAGAAAAGGGGAAAAGTGAGTCTTTTGTTGTTGCCACAGTGCAAACACATGCACTGCAGATGAAAAGCACATGATCTGATCAAACGCGCTCTGTGGAGGCTGTCTAACCAAGCGGTAGGTAGGTTGGAGGAGAGGACTGGAGAACATCTGCAGGCCCAGAGTGAACCCTAGTGGCCGTGATGAGTCGTGACATGCTGGATTTAAGATGATCTCTTTCAGGATATTGCAGCTTTAAGGTGCATCCTCTTAACTCCGTCTCTTTCTCACTCTCTCTCTTTTAACTTTCAGTCAAAGAAAATAAAAAAATCCTGAAATTTTTTATTTTATCTTGTGCAATGACCAACAATATGTTCCTTATTGTTGTCGTATGAAACATTGTTTATTGAATTGTTTGACGTGGCAGTTGGATTTAAGAAAATAATGCTAAAAGGTGTCCACCTATTCTCTTCCTCTTCTCTCTTTCCAGCTCTTCTGTCCTCGTGGTGCGAGGAGCTGGGACGCCTCCTCCTCCTCCGTCACCAGAAGAACCGGCAGAACGAGCCCCCAGGAAAAGTGCCCATGCAGCCCCCCATGAGCTCCATGAAGCCTGGCCTCTCGCACGGGTCAGTTTCCACACAGCCACGCTCTTTACCTCGCGTTTGATGCATCTTTATCTGTGAACAGACAGACCTTCCCCTGCGTAGGAAGCCCAGTGTTCCTTATGGATCAGTGACTCGACAAACTGCCAGTGAAAATCTTTTGTAGCACACTTAATAGTGACAAACAGTGCCTGCAGAGTGAGAGCATATGTTCATTTAATAGTTCTGACAGTAAAACCTGTCTTTAGCTGTTATTGAACAAGTAAGTGTCTTGTGCCACAGGGCATACGTGACATGTCTGTGTCCTTCTCCAGCAGAGATGGGTCTTTTCCTTACGACTCTGTTCCCTGGCAACAAAACACCAACCAGCCTCCAGGTTCGGTGTCTGTGGTGACCACCGTCTGGGGGGTGACCAACACTTCGCAGAGCCAGGTGGGATTTCATACCTGTCTGATGGAGTAAATGTTTATCTGAGTGGCCTGTAAATGTTTCCTTGCTTCTGAGATTATCAAAAAATATTCTTTGCTTGTGTTCAACAGGTGTTGGGGAATCCTATGGCCAACAATAACAATCCCATGAACCCTGGGGGTAATCCCATGGGCTCCAGTATGCCTGGTAATAATCCGGGTATGAATTCTCCTCAGTTTCCCGGTCCACAGCAGCAGTTCCCAAACAAGGCCAGCTCAAACCAGGGCTACATGCAGCAGGGTATGTACGGGCGACCCAACTACCCAGGAGGAGGCGGCTTTGGTGGCAAGTAAGTGAACAGTTAACAAGCTCACTGTCTTGTTCTGAAATAGTCCTGTGCTGTAGTTTCTTACATCGTCCTGCTTGTTGTTAAAGCTACCCTGGTGGGCCGAATGCTGGACCTGGTGGGATGGGCATCCCTCCGCACTCCCGTCCCCCCTCAGATTTTACCCAGCCTGCCGCTGCTGCTGCAGCAGCCGCGGTCGCAGCAGCTGCAGCCACCGCGACTGCCACTGCCACAGCAACTGTGGCCGCCTTGCAGGAAACCCAGAACAAGGAGATGAACCAATACGGACCGGTGGGTTGAGGCACGCAGCTGGTAGAATGAAGGAAACTGTGCACATCACGCACCAGTTATTAGGCTCTTCAGTACTCATTGTCTTTGCCTTTTGGTCCAACTCTTTCAGCATGAACATTAGTGCCACAAAAAGACCTTAAAGAAGTCAATTAAGGTTCATTGTTAAACATTTATTATTCAGGGTGAATAATTAGGCAGTGTAATAATAGAGCCAAGTAGCACTTCTGGCTGTGACAATGGCTCAGTGATAGTGGTTTTATTTTCTTGCTAGCTACAAGTTTTTTTCTCTCTCTTTAGTGATCTATTTCTGTAATGAAAACTGTAGCAGTCAAGCCAGAGGTGGTTGACTGAGCCCATTTTATTTTACAGATGAGTTCCTCTTTCCAGATGGGACCAAACCAGGCGTACAACAGCCAGTTCATGAACCAACCGGGACCCCGTGGCCCTCCATCCATCCCTGGAAACATGGGCACAGGCATGAATACCTCAAACATGAGCGGTCCCCCAATGGGAATGAACCAACCCAGGGGCCAAGGCATGGGGCCTTTCGGGGCCCACGGCCAAAGGATGCCCCAGCAAGGCTACGCAGGGCCTCGCCCACAGGGCATGGGTATGCAGGGCATGAAAAGACCATACCCAGGGGAGGTTAGTGTATATTATCTGGCACTCTTCTCAGCTGGAGTTTCTAACTCCTTTGCTGTATGTTGACGATATGATGTCATCTCACAGCCAAACTATGTTGGGCAGCAGTATGGACCAAACAACCAGTTCCCCAGCCAGCAGGGGCAGTACCCCACACCCAATGCCTCCAGGCCACTGCCTTCCCCCAACTACCCTGGCCAGAGGATGCCAGGACAGCAGATGCAGGGCCAGTACCCACCTCCTGGTGGTCCCATGGGCCAGTACTATAAGGTGCAGTGAGAAGACACACAATGTGTAATTTCATTAAGGAAATTTTTCACCGTCAGTACTAAAGAATATGAATAATCTTATTACAGCAAGAGCCACCCTTCAATGGCCAAACAAATAACTTCTCTGGAAGTGGATATCAGTACAACCAGGGTAATATGAATGGGGTAAGTTAGTTTTTTATCCAGTGTTGTTACATCATATTGTCCTATTTTTAGTAATACTCTTCTTATTCAAATCTGTCTAATTTTTCAATTGCTTTCTGTTCAGCCTCCAAGACCAGTGGGTAACTACCCTCACTCCCCAGTGCCAGGCAACCCCACCCCTCCAATGACCCCAGGGAGTAACATCCCTCCATACCTGTCACCAAACCAGGATGTGAAGCCACCCTTCCCTCCTGACATCAAACCAAATATCACAGCTCTCCCTCCCCCTCCAGGTCAGTAACTGCAAAACCTCAGGTAAAAAAAGCTTGATGCTTGAATCCTTTGAACTTTCTAATGATCCTTGAACGTTGAACACAGCCAACCACAACGAGGAGTTGCGCCTTACGTTTCCAGTTAGGGATGGGGTGGTCCTGGAGCCCTTCAGACTCGAGCATAACCTGGCTGTCAGCAACCATGTGTTCCACTTACGACCCTCTGTGCACCAAACACTGATGTGGAGGTACCATGACAGCGCTGAATGAAAACACTATATTATACAATCTATATAAAGATTTTTCTTGGTGCAAAACCATGTGTAAAACTCCTGTGTCCTTTCTTGGTCCGCCACAGATCGGACCTGGAACTCCAGTTTAAGTGCTACCATCACGAGGACCGTCAGATGAACACCAACTGGCCAGCATCAGTTCAAGTCAGCGTCAACGCCACACCACTCACCATCGAGCGGGGCGACAACAAGACTTCCCACAAACCCCTGCACTTGAAGCATGTATGCCAGCCGGGAAGGAACACAATCCAAATCACAGTCACGGCCTGCTGCTGTGTGAGTATGCAAAACTGTGGAACAAATCATGTCAATCCTGATAAAGACAGTATATTCCAAAAAGACATTTGACAAAGAAATCATTCAGCTAACGCACATCCGGAGACAGCTTGTGATGATAACCATGATATTTCCTCCCACAGTCGCACTTGTTTGTGCTGCAGCTGGTCCACAGACCCTCGGTTCGCTCCGTCCTGCAGGGCCTCCTGAAGAAAAGATTACTTCCTGCAGAACACTGCATCACCAAAGGTATCCACGCATTCCCAGACCACGTTTTCACATCCTGATCTTTCTGGGAGTCTTAACTAAATGGACTTTTCTGCCTCAAAGTTAAGAGGAACTTCAGCAATGTAGCGGCGTCGTCGGGCAGCGCCACGCTCAATGGAGAGGACGGTGTGGAGCAGACGGCCATCAAGGTTTCCCTCAAGTGTCCAATCACCTTCCGACGAATACAGCTGCCAGCGAGAGGGCATGACTGCAAACATGTTCAGGTAAGACTGCAGAGGTAAACCGATAAACAAGCAGAAGGCAGAATTTACACAGGTCTGAGTTTGTCTTCTTGGTCTGCAGTGTTTTGATTTGGAATCGTATTTACAACTGAACTGTGAGCGGGGAACATGGCGATGTCCTGTGTGCAAGTAAGTTGATTCTTATACGATGCCTTGCTGTGTTTCTAATCCACTTGGCTGTCTCCTGCAGGCAGTTTTGAGTTGTCTTAAAGTCTCTTTTTCTTTGCAGTAAAACAGCATTGTTAGAAGGACTTGAAGTGGACCAGTACATGTGGGGAATTCTGAATGCAATTCAAAAGTACGTTGAATTTAACCAGTATGGCGTGCAGAAGTACTTCCCTCACTTTCCTCGTGCCTTGACCATTTGATCTATTTTGTATTCCTTCAGCTCTGAGTTCGAGGAGGTCACGATTGACCCGACATGTAGTTGGCGGCCGGTGGCTATCAAATCTGACATCCACATCAAGGAGGATCCAGATGGACCACTGGCCAAAAGGTTTAAGACGATGAGTCCAAGCCAAATGATCATGCCCAATGTGATGGAGATGATCGCTCAGCTCGGCCCCGGACCGTCGCCGTACCCATCAATGCCTTCTGGGCAGGGAGGGAACAACAGTGAATACAACAGCCAAGGCTAGTGAATAAATCAGATGTTTACTGCTTCGTTAGCTTACAGAAAGCTTAAAGTAAATGTAACAAATGCACACGTATTCACAGTCTTTATTTTGCAACCAGGTAACAGTTACCAAGTACACGGGAACTTTGACTTCCCTCACGGCACACCAGGTGGTACATCGATGAATGACTTCATGCACGGTCCCCAGCTGTCACACCCGCCCGACATGCCCAACAGCCTGATGACACAAGAGAAGCCACTGTCCCACAACGTGCCAGACTCAGTGAGTCCTCCCACCCTTTGTTTTGCATTTATATCTTCTGCATCTGTCTTTCAGTTCTGTCTTCTGTGCATTGCAGTACTGGTGTGTTTTACTTATGCTCTCATTAAGAACGAGGAAAAACATTTATTTGTTCTCTTCTAACTTAAAGTACAAATTCTGAAATTGTTCATCCTAAGCTCTAATTTCCCTTTTATTTGGCTGTAATGTGTTGATTGGGAAAGTCAAATCTTTGCACTTACAATCTAATCAATATAGCATAACACATAATATAAGTCATGAAAATGACAGTTTGAGACTCGGTTTTTGCTTTTCAGTAAATTACACTCAATCATAAGTGAAAAGTCTCCCCTCAATGGGATCGGGGTAATTTCTGGTAAGAACAAATAATTACAGAGCTCAGAGAATGAGTCACAGTTCCCAAGATTAAAGATGTAACTTAACATGAATAAAAGTCATATTCTATTAGATGATAATTTGAGTGAAAGAAACTGCACATTCTCTGAGATTAAAGACCTAAATTCAAATTTGCTTCATTATGCAAAGTTGAATAAGCCTGATCAAACCTAAACCCTGCCAGTAAAACAGCGAATGCCACACAAGCATCTGTGGTGAAGTGTAACAGTTGGCTTCCTCCTCTCATCAGTATGCTGCTTCATGTTTGACTCACTCTTAACAGACCCAATCCACATTAATACTCTTCACACTCTGAATTATTCTGGGCTAAAATTACAAGTTTTTCCTTATCCACAAAATTTCTTGTCATAGAATTACATTTGGTCACCTACTAGTTTGTTGTTGTTGTTGTTTTTTTAATAAACTGAACCACTGAGACTGGTTCAGTTTTTAATAAACTGAACCACTGAGACTCAGAAAATTCAAACCAGCAAAAACTTTCCTCAGAGTCGTCTCTTGCAAAAACTGTGTATCATTTTATATCACTATGTCTCACAGCGACAATAACAAGCCAAACAGGCGGCAGCTATATTTAGGTTTAATATGGGCTACTTATTGGCATTTATGTAACGTAAGTTTTTTACAGTGTAGAAAAAGTAAGCTGTTAGGGGATCTTCACTGAATGTTCGAAAAGTGTTAGAAATCTCTTTTCATGAGCTTAATGACCAAGTAATGTGTTTCTTACCTTTTATTGCATCTTCTTAAAGGACTTTCCATAAACTCCCGTGCCAGTGTGGGACAATTTAATGAGTAGGAATGTTTTTTGAATGCAGGTGCCTGTGACTTAAGCCAAGGGCAAGACGTTTCAAGTAATAAGATATATTGTCAAAAGAATGCCGCTGGCAAGTTTTGACATGGGACATGGGATCTGTTGTGAGTGCTCATGTCTGGCGAGCCACACTCACCTTGAGTCAGTGCTGGCAACCAAAGCCAAAGAAAACTGCAGATTTGGACCAGAGAGTCTTTGCTATCTGGGTACTTCACATAGCTGCAGTGAGCATCACAATAGAGACTTTAGACCAATGACGGAGGTCCAAGTAAGAGCGCAAACATCCTCTAATCCTCTCTGCAGATACCTCATCCTGGCGGCGCCGACCAGTCACACGGTCCAATGCAGCAGAGCTTACATGCGTCGCCGCATCCCGTGAGCCAGTCAGGGCAGCAGCTCCACCACAGCGGGCCTCCTCAGCCTTTGCGGCAAGCTCTGCCGCCTCAGCAACAACCGCAGCAACCTGGCCCCAACAACCACCCCCCCAGCGACCTGGCCTTCAACCCCTCCAGCGCTTTGGACAGCCAAGCAGGGTCGGACATGCCGGAGCCATCTTTAGATGTGAGTCGTGGAAAACGGAAATAATATTTCAAATCTGTTCAAATTGGCTAAGTTTCTTCAAACAACTAAACTAAATGCTGCGATCACGTTTTGTCTTCCAGCTTCTTCCTGAGCTCGCTAACCCAGATGAACTATTGTCGTACCTGGATCCCCCAGACCTCCCCAGCAATAGCAACGATGACCTTCTATCACTCTTTGAGAACAACTGAGGCTTTTCAGACACACACGAACTTCTCTGACCGCCTCCCTCCAGCTTCCCTAAGACACCAAGGGGGTCACTCAGTACTTGATAAAACACAAAGATGCACTCCCTTTCTCTTCTTCCTCTTGTAGAATTTTCATTCGCCAGCGCAGATTGACTGAAAAAGGTTCAAACTCAAGAGACGCTGCGGGACGCGGCGGCGGGGATGTGCCCGCCTCTCTCCCCCTTGTGGTGACACCTTTGACTGTGCAGCTATACTCAGTTGATTTTTTTATGCCACACACCTGTATGTGTGCTCGTTAGAAACATGTTGTAGCATTTTTTTATTCATGTTTTATTTCCTTTTTTGGGGGGGGGGAGGAATTCACTGTATAAAACAGAAAAATAACTGAAAAAGAAAAACCAGCACTATCTGGCCAGTGTGTGTTCTGTTTAGGCAGTCCGAGACGCCACGGCTTCCTGGTGGCGCTGCTCGTTTCTCCGACTGGTCTGGTTAGTTGCACTGTTTTGTCCACCACACATCTTTTAAAAGCACAAGAGATTCTGGCAATGCAAAAATACAAAAACAGTCTTTACAAAAGGAACAAAATCAGGTAGATCACTATATATCTATATGTATGTCTATATGTATATAGATGTATATGTCTATATATATATGTCTATACATATATGTCTATATATATATATAGATGTATAGATATATATACAAATATGTCTGTCTTTGACTAAGTGTTTTCTAGAAGTCTTTTTGTTCTGTTGCCGACATTTTAGAGAGATCTTTGGGACTGATTGGCTTCCACTTTGTCTACGTACGTATGAGCTGTGTACTTACTTTTAGTTCTGTGACGATAAGCAGTTGAAAAAGGATGGATTTTTGCCCCAACACAACAACAACAACAAAAAAGTTTATATTGCAGATCTATTCCTACAGATATTGTATATTTATTCTCCTCCTGTACAGAGGAGTGATTTTAATGGAAACAAATGGTACACTTTGGGTTCCCGTGACGATTTTGTTGTGTTTATTGCTTCCATCCACGACCCCTTCCATACCATCTGCGGTGCATGAGCCCTGGTGAAAGCATTTTTGCGAAGCTGCATCTCTCTCCCTGTTAAACGATGTGCTGTTTCAGTCGTCTGCGAAGTGCATGTGTGCCAAGCCCTTGTGTAGTGTTGTCTTAAGTGGTGACTTTTTTTTTTTAATCAGTTGCTGTTTCTACAGGTCTCTTGTTTCTTTTATTTCTGTCAAATTTAGCATAATTTTATTTAACACTAACATGGAAGGGATATGCTTCATATCAGCAGGACATTAATAATGTATCTGCTGGTCATTCTGTGTCCACCTTTATTTGATTTTTATTTAGCAGTTTTTTTTTGTTTTTTTTTTCTTGCTGCATTATTAAACTGTCCTTAAATCTTTTGGGAAACTGCTCAACATCACCAAAGTGAGAGAGATGAGAATGGGAACGCTTGTTTGACCGTGACTGCGTGCAGTGTGTGTGTGTGTGTGTGTCTGTGTGTGTTTCTACTGGTGCAACAGGAGGTGATGGTGGGACACAGTTTATCCATCACTGCTATTTAAGAAGTGATTTTCGAAGCAGTATTGGCGCAAACCTTTTGCCGAATTTGTTTTCAGCTTCACTTTTTGAGATCAGTGCTGTTCAGTATGCAAATGTATTATTTTTTATGAAATGCTATTGTACTGTAAATACCTTTGTGAATATTTTTGTATCATCTCGATAATGTTTTATCCTTTGGTCACTCGTCGTTCGACTCAACCGCGCCCGTTCCCTCCTCTTCCTGGGATAAGCTGGGTCAAAGATCCACCGTGTCGTCCCCCCTCTGTCTCCTTTTGCCTCCGTCGCGTCGGCTGAAGTCGCCTGCGTCGCATCATTTCAGCTCTCAGATATCAGACTAAGTTCGAAGCAATACTCTCTCTCGCGATAAGAAAATGATCACAGTTGACTGCTTGGGAATGAACATCGGATCAGTGATGCTGAGCAGCGGTGGTTTTCAAAAGATTTGGCGTCAGCTGGCTTTCAGTGTAATTATTGAGCTATGTGAATATCGTAATTGTTGCTACTTGTCAATACACGGTGGTATTTTAAAGATATATCACAACCATATTTTAAAGAAATCCATGATATTGTTTATATTTTTGTTATAGAAAATGTGGCTTTTTTAAAAGCATGAGACCATATACATTTTTATCCCCTTTTGTTTTTGGTAAATTATTTTCTACTGGTTTTCTTAATAATCTGTAAGGCTAGAAATCCAATTTCTTTCAACTGTAGCATTGTGCTGAATTAACCGCCCCGGATGTTATGTCTAATTTCTTTTCAATGTCATGTAAGGGCTTTTATTTGTTCCCGCTCAGAGCACTGACATGTTTCATATCTAGGTCACAAAGAGGCATCAAATCGCTCGACAACCCACTGCCACATTTTAATCGTCTCTATCCGGCTTGAAACTCCGGATCAGTCCGGTGGAAGTTCCGATCGTCATTTTATAGTCTGTTCTTGCTTTGAAGCGAGCCTGTTCAGCATTTAAGATGGCACCCCAGATCTGTAGTTGCACAATCACAATAAAGGGCCATTTCTTTAGGGGATGTTAAAATTATTTAAAAAAAAAAAAAAAAATTAAAAACACACAGAGAGGGAGGGCATGTTCATCAGTTTAGCCTGGAAAGGATGCTGAAGGTATGACTAGTCAAACGTCCCAAGGATGCCTGTATATATGTAAATTAATATAGAGACGTGAACAGAAATGTATTCATTTTCCCTGGGAATGTGCATTGTTTCTTCAAAATAATAATTTAAAAAAAAAAAAAAAAAAGCTTGCAACCCCTCTACTGGAAGTGGCTAAATATGGAAAATGAAACATGTTAGTTAGTGTCTGTGGGTTTCTCTCGGCATTTTGTTCCTCCCTCTGTAATATACTTTCACCTCTTTTGTTAGGGGAACTGGGACAGCTATGTTTTACATGTACTATTTAGCCTTCGTGTTCTAGTCTCACTGGCATACTCTGAGGTGCTAAAGCTTAAAAAAAAAAAAAAAAAGGAAGGAAAAAAAACAAGGTTACAAAGAAAATTGCTTGGGAGTGAGAAGAAAACGATGGCGGGAGGGACGGGTCCAGAAGATTGTAACCAAACCCATAGTTTGTACAATTTTTGATATCATGAACAGTTGGCAAAGTGATAACAATCTAAGGTGATTCATGCAATGTGGCCATTGTCTCTATGTTTGTACATTGTATGTACAATCATTTCATACTCTAAACTGGTCAGAAAATAAAGGAACTAATTGTGATTTTTAGTCTTGCAGAACTGTATGTAGGTAGATGATGTGACAACCTAATATTTATCTAATAAATATGTATTCAGATGATACCTGGATTTCACTTAGGCCTGTTTTGTGTGTGTGTCTGTTTTTCTATAAAATTTTGGAAACATTTCCTATCGGATGTCTGCAGCTATTTTATTCAAACATCAGATGTTAACGACAAATGTAAAAGTGTAGTCATATTTTCTTTCAAGCAACTTATGCTTCCTTTATTTGGAAAAGAGATCAATGTGGAAGGATTAATACATAAAGAAAAATTAAAGACAAAGTTGCTCATATCCAACTGTATTAGATATTTTTTAAATTCAGATTTACAATATCAAAACCAAAAACTGGCTAATGGGGGTGTGCAAAGCCAGACTAGTCTAGTATCTGAAAGCTAAAGATGACCTAACACCATAATTAATAAATGTTGCACATGACTTTTCTGTGAAGATGCAGTTATTAACATGCCGTAAATGAAGTGGTCATTTCTGAGCACACAGCTTTACGTGAGATTTTGAGTTCAGATGTTAGTTTTTACAGATGATGACATTAAAGTCCATTGTTTTTTTCTTTAGCTGGGATCCCACAACAATCTGACACCTTGAGGTGTTTTACTCAAAACTCAATTCAATTCACAATTTAATTAAAAATACATAATAATCCCAGTGGGGAAATTAATCAAGACAGAAGTAAGAGAGAAAGATGGCTGGACTTTTATCCTCTTCTGCACTTTTTTTTTCTTTAATATTAGTAATCATTATTGGGTTAACAAATAAAATTTAAAAAAAAAAATACCATGTGATAAGGAAACACTCCAGGGTTAAAACAATCTTGGGTTTATTATTAGATTGTCACCTTGTAAAATTTCATTAACAACAGAAAAAACATGAATTGAAACTGTTTTTAATGAGAAAGGAATATGTGTTCAATTCTATACAATTGATCTATGGAAAATAAAAATAAATAAATAATATTTTAAGGCTTGGACAACACGTAATTTATATCCTTTGTTTCTGAACAACTAGATGTGTACTTGGATATATTTTTAAAACAAAATAAAATACAAGTCCTCCTGTGTGTGCTTTTATACAGACTTCTGAACTGATGGCAGAAGCAGAAAGCCGACATCGCAGAAGGCACTGCTTGTACAAACAGTCCTTTCATACACTTTCTGTAAACGTAATAACATTAAAACTACTTTGGTTTGTCAGCAAGGACCCTATCTACACTATCACTTAAGAGGAATAACCTTTTTGAGTTTTGTCAGAGGTTTAGAATAGAGCAAAGAGCAAACAAAGCAACCCTTATTTTTTTGTTAGTTTTTTTATTGTTGTTTTTAAGAAAAAATGAAAACAAGCAGCTTAGCATGGTTGTTAAGCAAACTGATATGTTTCCAGTTTTTTCTTTGTTTGGTGTAAATATGTGTTATTAATCCGTTCTTCAAGGAATCTGGAAGCTCAAGACATCAATCTAAATTCTAGATGTGGATCTATGATGGGAAGAAGTTTCAGATACAAGTTTAGTAAAACTTTCTAGTCAATCTAATTTAGTTTGTGTGCACACTTGTAATCAGATCGTGAAACAGTTTGGCACATTTTAAATAAAAGCCCTTTCTCCAAAAAAAGAGAGCTTAATTTTTCACAGATAGGGAACTGTGTAGATATGTGGGCGATTAAATTCATTTTTTGAGGAAAGTAGTTTAGTAAAAAGAATTTAAAGATTTTTTGTGTCAGGTAAAGACTACAAAACAATGGAAGAAGTTTTCCATCACTAAATTGATTTATCTCTCTTTTTTTTTTGCAGCAATACCAAGAACATTTATTACTAAATGGTAAATTGACATTTTCAAACATACTGCATTACTGACAGTTTAACTGGACATTGACTTATGAACATAAAATGTGTTCTCAAACTTCACATTTCTTAACACTCCTCTCTGACACCAACCTCCTCATAATCCTTCTCCAGAACTGCCATATCATCTCTGGCCTCAGAGAAATCTCCCTCCTCCATACCCTCACCCACGTACCATTGAACAAAGACACGCTTACCAGGTCGAACTTGTGATCGAGGTGAACCCAGGCCTCTGCAACACGAATGGTGTTGCTTAGCATGTACACAGCTCCTGGCCAGATCTCCACCAGAAACGACAGTGGGTGGCTAGTAGTGGATGCCAACCTTGAAACCAGTGGGACAGCAGTCCAAAAACTGATGCACTTTGTTTCGCTGATAGCTATGGCAGCATTGACATCTTTGGCACCACATCACCATGTTACAGAGGGCACTAAGCCGTGTACTTACCACGGCGAGGGTAATATGTTACCATCTGATTGGCTGGCTCAGAGCAGGCACTTGTGATCTCAGCTACTGTGAGCTGCTCACGGTAAGCCTTCTCAGCAGTGATGACAGGAGCATAGGTGACCAGAGGGGAGTGGTCATGGGGATATGGCGACCCACTGATTTATGAGGACCAGTTTTGAAGACTGTTTTTCGTCTAGCAGGGTGCAGCCATGTTGCTTTGGAACCCAACAAAAACACGCCCACCATATGTCAATCAAAATTAGCTGTGCTCCCAACTTCTTCAGCCCAACCACGCCAAAATATCTGCAGAGCTGCCGTCAGACATTTACAGCAGAATATACCGCTTTCTGACTCCACAGCAAAATCAAATATGACCATCGTGTTTAGTCAAAGCTGGGTTAATACAACTGAGTGGTTGCATCATTAAGTGTGGTAGTGTGACAATTCTGAAAAAGGAAATGATAGCTGCTAGCCATTGGCTTTTATTTATTTTATTTAACCTTTATTTTGCCAGGTAAAGGTTTGAGAGAAAAAAATTCATTTAGAAACAAGACCTGGCTAAGGTGATTGTCAGTCAATCATATTAGAAATAAATTAAACGCTTTATATAAACTCTCCTAGTGTGGTACAAAAAATTCACATACCTCAGAGTTGTCATGAATGTGAAATCAAACCAATGAGACCAACATGTTTTTTTTTTTAAACCAGACTGTAAATATGTTTATTTCTGCACTAAAATTGGACCATTTTAACATGGGGGTCATTGGAGATTGACTGGCCTTTGGTGCCAGCCTCTAGCGGTCAGTCGAGGAACTGCAACCAATCTCATTTCCGCATCAGCCTCAAAGCGAAAATAAATTGGTTGGCGGTAGGGGTAGTCCCGCTCCAGTCCAGTAGATGGCGGTAATACACCTTTAAGCTGGTTGTCAATTAAAATAAAAAGAAGAAGATTATCCTCGGCTTTAAAGCAACCTTTATCAATATATATGTTAAAGACAGGCAACGAAACTTGTTATTTCACAGTTCTTTTTATTTATGAAGACTTGAAAAGGACATAGGCTTAAAAAAAAAGAGAGAGAGAGAGACAAAGAAACTGTATTTACTGATAAGTATTAAAGTCTAACTTTTTGTGTGCACTGAGAATGGAGTCAGCGCTGAAGCTGTCTGGACGTAAACGTTTGAAGATGGAGACCGAGGCTCCCGGGTTTGAGTGGGGAAACTGGGGAGAAGATGAATCAGCCACGAAAAAGGTTACCACGACATATCTGATGAGGCAGCACAAGACTGGTACTAACGCGGAGGGTATAACACAGTTGTGGAGGGAACATAACTATCACAGCAACCCTCCGGGTAAGTGTAACTTACTGCTGCTAATCAGTTCAAATTTTTCTTTAAAAAAAAAAAAAGATCGTGAAAGTTCACCCGTGTGGCATGCTGGGAAGAAAGAGTTAATGAGTAGCTAATTAGCTGTAAACAGTGTTATCGTGTCTAAATAATGATTTTCACTGCAGAAGTTAGGCAGAACCAAAACGCACTCAAATCACCCCAAAGTGATTCATGATGTAATTTTGAATTTGAATGGAATTTGTTTCCTAATATTCATTAATGTGTGTCTTACTGTGTAATTGTGATTCCTTGATGAGTTCGAATGATGTACCTACTGTGCAACTAAATGAATAATTTAGAAGCACTTAAACTAATAAGAGGGTTATTTCCTGCTGCAAAACCTACTTTCAACTGGTATTTTTAAATTCCATTTTTCTTTTTCACATAAACATTAATTGTCATTTCTTTTTAACTAGGTGCACTCAACACAGCACTGGAGAGGATACAGGAGGTGGGGGAACTGGTGTCCAGCCTCAGCGTCTCTGGGCATTTATTGGATAGGTGGTGTATGTCAGATGAAGACTTCAGATATTTCACAAGGTTCCCATCTAAAAACATCTTTTTTGTTTTCTGGAAATGTGTTGAGCCCTCCAGATCCAGGATTGAGTATTGGTCTAAAGCAAACAGGATTGGAAACACCACATCAGAGAAAGATGCTTTCAGACCAATCCCTGAGCGGAAGCTTCCGCTTGTTGATGAGTTTTTTATGTTTTGCTTACATGTTGCTGTTGGCCTGAGAGAATGTGTCCTTGCTGGGATATTTGAAGTGAGCACCTCCACAGTGAGCCAGATATTAATCTCATGGTCGAACTACTTGTACCTCGTGTTGGGAACAGTTCAGATCTGGATGTCACGGGAGCAGGTTACACAAACAATGCCTGTAAAGATACACAACAGATACCCAAATGTGAGAGCAATTTTTGGCTGTGCAGAGCTCAAATGTGAGAGCACTGAAATGACTACTCTCCACTCTGAAAATCTGTCAAAACGAAAGAGCTGTACCAACTTCAAAGCTTTGATTGCGGTTGCACCCTGTGGCTCCATCACATTTGCATCAAAGTTGTTTAATTCCTCCATCTCTGACAGGGAGTTGACGAGGCAATCAGGAATCTTGGACTTACTTGAGCCAGGTGATGAGCTTGTAGCAGATAAGGACTTTGTCATCCGGGACCTATTGGAGAATGTTGGAGCAAAACTGGTAACACCTCCTTCTAACCGCAAACATTATTTCAGCATAGAGGACCCTGACAAAACCCAGGTCATAGCAGAACTCTGTATCCTTTTTGAGAAAGTAATCAGACGGATAAAAGAGTACCAAATTTGGGATTCTCCATTACCTCTTACTATGGCGGGCAGAATGAATCAATTGTGGTCCTGCTGCTGCATGATGGCAAATTATCAGGTTTCTATGGATCATGACGTGAAGGTTGAGTTCTGCTAATTAGCGGAAAAAGGACATCTTTAAAGCAACCCATCAGCAGAAAGATGGTTGAAATATCCAAATTTATTATAGAAGCTGTACTCAACTCAAGATCAATTTACTTTGATCTTAACTTTTTCTTGAAGGCTTTAATGAGAACACATCAATGAATGTATATATTGGTTTTGAAATTTCTCAGTTTTGTAGTTGTGTGTATTTTGGACTTTTTGTAGTTTTTCTTCTCTGTAATAATTCTAATTGTGATGTTTTTTAGGATATTTTCTAATGTCTGACTTTTTTTAAAAACTTTCTCTTTGAACTAAATGACTTTGGGGTTCATTCTGACTTTATTACATGGCATCCTGGGTCAGGGAAGTTTTCAAACAAACCTGAGGGAAGGAGTCATTTAACATTATAGTCCACGTAATTGCCATAATTCCACCCACTGGCATAAAATGGTGACTATAAGCTGAAATGTGTTGGACAAACAATAAAGAGCTTCTAGAAATTACAAGTGTTGCTGGGTTCCTGACCTCTAAGCTCAACATACTACAAGATTAGTCTGTTTTACAGGTTTGCAAACTTTCTGCCCAAACCACACAAAAGGACAAGCCCAAATCTCAACACACACCTGCTTTCACTTATGTGCCATACTTCTCTTCTTGCAACTCAGTAAACCTAAGTTTACAGAATATTTAGAAATTTCAAACATTTTTTACAAGCAATTTACTCAAAAGCATTTACTGAAGGAAATATTTGTTTTGATACATCCAGTCCATTTTTGGGCTTGTGATGGACTGACAACCTGTCTGGAGCGTATCTGGCCTCCCACTCAGTGACAGCAGACTACAGGCCCTTGAGCCTCAACACTGTAAAGGGGATGATGAAAGAGATTAATAAATTAAAGAATTTTGAACTGATAAAGATATAACTGTCATATTGTATATATTGTCACTGAAACTCAGGAAGTAAATATTTGTAATGATAAAGCTTAAAAACAAACAAAGCTAAAATATATTTTCTTTTCTTTAAGAAGTAGACTTCATGACTGACTTTGCTTCAATAAGCTATACCTTTATAAGGTCAACAATATTACCATGCATTAAATAATGAAATAGTTTTGCATGTTTGGTGTGTTTATAGAAAAATATATAGTGTTGTATTATTACTATATACAGTAAGTAATAATATCTATTGCCTATAGAAGTTCTTCATAAGACACATTTGGTTTCATAGCTGGATAGGCTTAATCAGAGGTAATCTGGATTAAATTAACACTTGAAAAAGAAACAGGGAGTGAATTAAAGGAGTTTATTGCAGAGGATAAAATACTGGTGAAACCTGAAATTTTGAAATTTAGTTGCACTCAAAATGATCAATGAATAATTATCAACCCCTGTTGTTTACTATGTCACGTCATCTGTCAATATTTCCTAATTTACAAGTTGATAAGCCCCACCCCCATTGTTTACTTTTACTAACTCAGACAGGCTATCCATATTACTGTTTTATATATGTAAAGGTTGTCCCCAAATTTTGGTGCATATCTAAGTGACTTAAATATACCCTGGGCATTCCCCCGTTTTCTTCTAGATACACCCACCATTCATTCATTCATTCATTCATTCATTCATTCATTCATTTATTTATCATCTGAAATACACACACACACACATATATATATATATATATATATGTGTGTGTGTGTGTGTGTG
>JAOWBL010000011.1:6348084-6363849 GCA_028564865.1 Zenarchopterus dispar | reverse complement strand
CACACACACATATATATATATACATATATATATATATATATATATATATATATATATATATATATATATTCACTCCTTGAAATTCGTTTTATAACTTAAATGTTGTAATAAAATCATTTTCATTCTTTCATCATTTTCATTTCATTTTATGTTTTAAGTTGTAATCATGCAATGAAGTTTTGCAACGCAATGCCGGAACACTTGACATGCTTTAAAAGCTGTCTTTTGCAAACAATGTAGTAATTTTTTTAACTGCCTGCTATTGAATAGTGAAGTCACTAACAACATCAAAATGAAAATAAATTGTGACCGTCTAATCACTGTATTGTCATTACAGCAGCGGTGCGCCAGGTGCTCTTAAAAAGCAAGCCCCGCCCACATTTACCTCAAATGTCCAGCAGGAAATATGATTGACACACGACTACAGCCTGCTACTTGTATAGAGACATGGTGGAGTTTTTACTCTCTCAGACAGAGCTTCCGAGGTTTTTTTTTTACACTCTTAAGTATGTAGAAACAACTTAGTTTGAAAGAGAAAATGTCTTCACAGCGTACGCAGAGGGGAGCTTAAAGAGGCGGAGACGTCTTTTTTTTTTTCGAGAAGGACACAGCGGCGGTTGGGAAAATGTGTTGTCATCTTCGTGCAGTCAACAAATATGGCTTCTTCTTATGTATCCTTCACTTCGGGTTGAAAACAGTCCCACTAGGGTCGAGGGGGACACTTTCGGAGAGTCACGGTAGCAGTAGTCCGAAGTGAAGTCGTTTTACCAGACAGATTACCAGGCTGGATTTGTCCCGACACTGGTTTGGTTGAACCGACGTGGAGCTAGAGGGAGAAGACGAAGGAGATGGAGCCCCAGCATAAAGAGTTGTTGGAGAAATGTTTCCAGAACTTGGTGGAGTCCATAACAGATGCGGACCGAGTTGTGGATGTTTTGGCTCACCGGGGGACCCTGAGCCAGTCCGAGCTCTACCAGCTGGGGCACAACTGCTCCTCCAACTCTGAAAAAGTGGAGCTGCTTCTGAAGATACTGCTGAGTAAGGACAGAGACCATTTCGGAGAGTTTTGCACGGCTCTGGAGGCGACGCACCCTCACCTGCAGTCCGTACTTCTGGATGGACCGGTGGATCATACAACCGGTGAGCAGCCGTCACAGCGCTAATGACTTACTAATTGCACTTACACAACAAAAGAGTTATTCAGACTGAATTCAGTTAAAAGTACTTAATAATGATCTCATGTGCATCTTTTTTTAGCTGTTTTGGTTCACATACATGATTTCGATTCTTATGAGAACTATTGGCCGTGTTGACTATAAAGGCAACTTTATGAGGGGCACAACTTTACCTTTAGGCAAGTAGAAAGGGCTCAGAGAGTTGTGCGGTCATGTGACCCGGTGCGTATTTACACTGTCACCGCTGTGTCTGTTTTATTTGTTATGCCACTAAAAGCACACCCTGCTAGCTTTTTGTGGAAGTGTTTAATGGACCTCAAAAGTTTCAAACGATCGATGCAATGACAGGCCTGCCTGAGGTTAGTGCGTGTGCGTGTGTGCGTGCGTGTGTGTGTGTGTGAGAGAGAGAGAATCAATAACCCACTGTCAAAGTCAAATGAGTGAGTGCAGAATTAAATGAGTATCAATCCCTCTCTGGAGAGGAACATTCATGATGTGGGTTTTTAGTTAAAATTAGATGCATCTAAGGCATATTTTATTTAACATAATGTTTGCACTTTTTAAAATATGCTCAAACTCTAAAAGATTGAACAAACTCGAGTTTTCATCATCTGCTAGTTTGTAAAGGTCAGACTTTTAAAGGTGCCCATCTCAGTTTACCAGAAAATGTGGGTTTTTCTTAAGCTAATTCCATATTTATAACAACATGGAGGAAAAATGCTGAAGATTAATTTTTCACTTTAGCAACACTCAGTTTGCTGTATTAAAATGTATTCAGTATAATATGGTAAAAACCTTAGCATTCATCATATTCAGTTTAGTCCATATCGTAAGTTCTTTTTGGAAATTAATTTGAGCCACTGATGTCCCAGTTTTATTATTTCAACCTAATATTATCTTTCAAATAAAGTTAGTTAATTTGTTTCCTAACTAAAAAGAAAAAAACATCTCAGGGAGATGGCAGCGATAAAAGGCACATGCCACACCCTCCTTTCACCTTTAAATCTGCATATCACTTTCTCCCACTCAGGGATATGTTCTAAGTGTTTTTCTCATTCACAGATAAGTCCTGAAACTGTTGAAATACACTAGATGTTTTTAATGCTTCTTATAAATCCAACAGTGAAGTCTGTGTAAGCTGAATTGGTTTTGATTTATATTCCATTTTGTTGCATTCAGCAGCATAATGCACAATGGTACATGTTCCTTGCTCAGCATCTCCTCTGTACCTCTGCATATCAAAAGATACACAGTATTTGCATTGCTAGTTGCTTAGCTCAGCCTCTGCCATTGAGTCCTACTCAGTGAGCTGAATTGTAAAGTGTTAATTGTGGAGGTATTTTGTAAATATTTGATTTAATTTGCTTCAAACTTTTTGTTTTCATACTCTGCATTTTATAGTCATGCACTATGCAACTTACTGATGATGGGTTTCTGCAGCTCAAGAGGCAAGTGCATGAATATGTTTTGTGCCCTTTATGATAGCATGGTGTAGTGTGCAACTCCCTGTTGGTAGTCACACAGGTTGTAAATGGGCTGAGCTTGCTTTTCCTACTGGGTAGACTGGTTCCTCCACTGCGCAGCCAGAACAAGGCCTTTCCCTTGGAAAATGAAAGCCTGTGGTTGTGTATTTCATTAAAATATATAACTAACAGTTTAACTTAGTCTTAAGTCATTCAAAACCCCAGTGTGAGAAAGTTGTACCACATTTTGAAGTAAATTTAAAGTCTTTGTTCATAAACAATGACACATAGGCAAATGTGAGCTACAAGAAGTAACTTTAATGTAACTGTGATGCTTATAGCACCAAAAAATGTGCTTTTTGATTGAGAAGTAAATTATCTGTGGTTTTATATAACCATGGCTTTAGGCTTGACAAGGGAAACCTTTTATTGTTTGCTGATTATTCTCACGGAAGAGTAATGTGCTGGCAGCAGATTATGAGGGTGTGTGTCTTTCCTGGTGTATTCACCTGGCTTTTAACTGCAAAATAAACCTGTATTTTTTTCAAGAATGAAATATGTCAGGTGGCATAACATTATTAGCACTGGACTTTTACTGCTTCCAGATCAGAGCTAGATGATCAAAGTTTTGCATTTTGAGGCTCAAGGTGTTTTCAGAAACTTTATTTGCTTTTTGGCACATGCAAGGCCCCTGTCTGCCCTTTCACTGGCTTGAACTTACAAATGTCTTCTGCTTCTGGGAAAGGGACACAATAACTCCTGTAGAATTGAACAAATTGCATCCATATTTTCACCAAGAGGTACAATTATTTGATCTATTTTGGAGCTCAAACTGGGATTAGGATTGCTCTCTGTCTTCTAGTTGTACCTCTGTAATGTTACACAGAAAGCTGGCTAAAGATGACATATTTGATGATTCCAGTAAATAATTAATTTGTACTGTTGTTTCACTGACTGAACTTTTTGAGCATCAATGATATCTATAGATATGACAGATACAGTAAAAACCTGTCCACAAAATTTCATAAATTTGCTTATAGTGTTTTAACTTTCTGAAACAAAGGTCAGTGTCTGGTTCACTGAAACTACTTTCGGACATGCACTATTTCCCATTAGTCAGGTGGTAATTGAAAATGTCTGTGTCATGTTTGAATAATTAGCTTCATATACAGCTCACAGCCAGGTTACTGTTGATGAGACAAAGATATATGAGGAAGGGAAAACGAGTGTTCGTGTTTGCAGGGATATACGCTGCCTCAGCGACAGTCTTCTGCACAATTTAGACTTGGTTTTTCCAACAGGTTGCTACATTTACCAGCAGATGTATTCTTGAAAAAAAAAAAAAAGTACAAACAAATTTGCTTAGCTGGGAACAATGAGAAGAAGTTGTGAATCTGGAGCTTACCTCATTGCTGACAGGTACATGAGGAAAAACGGGACCACCTGTTCCTGTATCCCCATATGAAATAATTCCTTTTGAGGCGATAACATCCAATAACAGTTACTACTTTACTGGGATGCTACCAGCTATCCATTAAGCTTAAAAGATGATAATAATAATGAGGTGCTTTGATCCAGCATTGCCTGTGAACTTGGTATCCTGTATGGATTTCTATGCTATATGCTGTGTTGTTGTGAGAAAAAATTGACTTATTTCACTTGAAGGGCTGTCAAATGTGTAAATGGCTATCATTGTTTGCACATTATAGCGCTCTCCATCATCTTTTTAAAGATGTATCTGAATGAAGGATGAGAAATATTTAATATAAAAGTGACAAATGTCTAAAACATTGAATAAACTTCCTTAATTTTTTTCAGGAAGCAATCCATTCTGTGTACCTTATAACCGAAAAGGGCTTAAGTAATGTTTCCTGAAGTGCTTTTTCCTTCCTTTAAATATTGACAAGGTTGTTGCTATAACTGCAAATCTGTAACATGGACATCAAACAGCATTGGTTGTTCCAGGACTAGGACCCTGTGTGCAGCACACCAAACATGTCTCCTATACTGTCCACCGCTGGTGATGCACAGCCAAAGCAGTCAGTAGTCAGTGTCTTGGCTCAGACCCACCACACTGTTGCTCTGCATGGAATCTCATGCATGGTCTTCTGAGTTGTATGGGTTTCTGACACCACCTAAGCGTGGCATTGTTTGCACTTGTCCAATTGAGTGCTTATTGTTGCAGAATAGGCTACATATTAGTATATGTTCAAATCTCCCCAATAGAGATCTTAAATATCTGAAGAGGAACACACACCAATTTTCTTGGGGCGGAAAAAAGGGCGATTCACTCATTATGAGTGGAGCAGAGTTCCTGTTGTTTATAATACACGGCTTTCCCACTATCCTATCTGCTGATTTTGGGTAAGCCTCAATGTCTAAAAATCACCATGGGGCTGTGACTCTGACTAAGAGATGAGCCTAAATAAGACACTTTAGTGTGGAGAGTCTGCCCACATGAGGTCCAAGTCATATGACTTCCACAGTGTAGGAAACTGAGTGAGCTGTGATGCAGTGCACCTAACCCATTGAGGCGCTCTGCTCAGAGTCATGGGAAACTTGAGCTAGAGCAAGAACAATGAGAGCCTGATCCATGGGATGCCACGGTTCCTGAGGCACATCAATCTCTCTTTTGCTCTCTTTTTTTGTCTTCTGTTTTAGTCCTATGCTGAGAAAAAGAGGGTAAGCCATGTTTGCAGGGCAGTTCATAGTCTCAGCTCATAGTCTCCTTTAGCTAGTGGTAACTCAGCCAGCATGGGATTGATTTAGAGCAGTGGGATGTGGGTAAATAGAATCGTTTGTCATGCTCCTTGCCTGCTCCAAGTCTACCCTTCACCGCACTATTTTACATCAGGGAGGAAGACGCTGATTTAACTGAACTATAAGCTGCTCTTCCAAGTAAGATCTCATTGAAAGTGCACTGCTGGCTGTTTGATCAAGGCCTGCGCAGTCTTTTAAACCCCTCAAGCTGCATCTCTGAGATTACCATTTTCTGAAACAGTTTTTCTTGTGCAAAGTAGTAGACCTACATTTAATGAAAGAAGTAAATAGTTTCATAATTATTAAATAACTCAGCAAAACATTAGTTGACAACAGATAATCAACATTAGTTGTGTGCTAGTTTAAGTGAGGTATTATAGGCATTCTTTCAAGCGTTTCTCTTAGTTTTATTAACATAACCAAATTGAAACTACATATGTATCCTCAACGCTATCAACCTCAACTTTCAATGTTTTTGTTGGTTATTAACATTGTAAGAAAATGATTCATTTTAATTTCGGACATAATCACTTAACAGTAATGCATGATGCCACTAACACTGGATTGCATGAGTTAATTTCGTTTTTATCATTATATTTCTATAATATACAAATTCTGAACATACTCACTAGAATCATGTTTGAGAAGTGAAACAGCAGTGATTGATTAACTCTGGCAGATGTGTTCTTCAAATTCTCTACTGTCATTCATTTTCTATTGGTTTGTCAAATTACATGGTCACCATAATGGTTAGTGTTGTACAGAAGTGTCCTCTCTTTACTGTTAATTATGAATCACTGTAGATGATAAAAGAAGGACATTTCACGGGGGGGGGGGGGGGGGGGGGGGGGGGGGGGGGCTGTGTGATGCTGTCAGAGGAGATAAAAAGGAAAAGCTCTAAGGCTGCACCCTTTTTGGGGCCCTGGCTAGTCAGTATTCAAGCTCCCTGCCCAACTGATAATTAGCTGCACTCTGTTGTCAGCCCACAGGCTCGTCATCACAAGTTGGGGAAAGTCCCACCTTATTATCCCTCCAACTGGCCTTTCTTCACTGAAGGCTCCTACATGTAACTCAAGCTGCAGGGCCTTGATGTATCACACAATGCTGGAGATAATTATCTGACCATAATGCAAACATGGCCGGGTATTCACAGAGATGACTTTAATGTTTTTGTTCTCCGGGTTTTGTTCACAGGGTCCACTTACAGCGTCTTGTCCACCATGCCATCAGATTCAGAAAGCAGCAGCTCACTCAGCAGCTTAGGTGAGTGTTGCACTCATGTGGGAGTGCAGATTAAAAGTAGCGATATGAAAACATATCCATGAGGGGGAAAAAGAGACACTTCTTTCAAGGAGCCAGTCATCAGTTTAATAGATGATAGTCAGTAGCTGGTTGCTCACTGTTCAAACTGAACACTTGCAAGTGATTACACAGATGTGAGGAGGATAGGGGTGTTTTAAAATGCTGTAAGCCAAACACACACATACACACAGGCCATGTTCAGTTAGTCATTCTCTGAGAGAGGGGATTTTAAATGACACATGCTACTAAAATGGAAACAAAATCTGTATTGTTAATCTTATTATTCTCAACTCAATTTTAATAAAAAGTGGACTCAGTTTGGGACTGCTGAAACGAGAATGTCAAAGGTTTTTTCTTTTTTTTTTCTTTTGTTTTTCTAATCACTTTTTAGCTGAAATAAACGTTCAGCTTTACACTTCAAGTTGCTTAAGTTGAGTAAGGTTTTGAAATAATTGGTATCATACCATCATTGGCAACTTAAAAATGGCACATGCCACAAGTGACAAGTGGACTCACGCAGGTACTCCTGGTCAAGCCTCCTCTCCGTCGCCTGCCCACACGGACACCCACCAAGTGAATGAGAAGATGGAAACGTTGCTGTTCCAGCTCAGAAATGTGACTCGTGAAAGGGATGAACTTCGCAAACGTTTGGCCCTCTCTTCACCCGGAACCACCTTTGATGACTGCAGGTATTGATCTAATGTCTCGCACTTAATGGCGCTCTATAAAGCATTTACCAAAAAAAAGTGGCAAAGGTTTCAATTTAGGCTATATCTGTCAAAGAACACTTTTAACTGTATTTATTTGTGCCCCTGTAGGCAAACGATTTGCAGTATGATTGTTGATGCTTCTGTTATTCTCTTCTTTGGCTTTTTAATACTTGATTTCTTTTTTGTTTTCAGTTTTTCACAGTTGTTTCCTTCTTCCTTCTTTGTGATATAGACCGAACTCAAAAGCAGGTCATGACTATGAACGACTAAAGCTGCAATGCGTGAAAGCAATGACAGACCTGCAGGCCCTGCAAAACCAGCATAGCACCACCCTAAAGAGGTGCGAGGAGGCTGTGAAGAAAGCAGACTTCTATCAGTAAGTGGAAAGTCTACTATGGGAGCTTTGTAAATTTTTGAACAGCCGGTGCATTTGTTCTGTATGTACTCATGCTCAGCCTGCAGGGCTTTAGCTAGTGTTCATTTTTTCATCTAACATATTTATAGCAGATTGCATAGAACAGATTTTATTTTTGAAAAAATCATAGGGATGTAGCCTTTGTACCAGTTCATAGGCTGATGAGTTAAGCCATGAATAAAAACCTTTGCAATCCTCCTTCAGTATAATTTAAACTCTGTGATTGTTGTACAATATTTTTTATTGTCCTCAAAGCAGCATCAACTTCAAGATTGAAAGCAGAGACTTAATTACTACTCGTCTTTATACCAAAGTATGGTCTGTACTCATTATGTGAACACTGTTTACATGGCATGGCGTGGCATCTGTGTCATGTGGATAAAGCTACAAACGGAGCATTTGTTTTCTGAAATAAGCTGTGTGGAGTTGACATGGAGGAAAGGCTTGTCCATTTGTGTGATTTAATGATGCCTTACTCTCCCTAAAGTGTACAGGCCTAACATCTGGCCCTCAGTGCAAACAGACAGATGATGGATTAATGCCATGTTTAAGCTTCTCCTTCTGGCCATGTTTGCACATTAGAGAAAATATTCATTTATTGTCCTCCTCTGCACTTATCCATTAAGCACCACACTACATCAGGGAGAAATCCCATTCATATTTGACCGTTGTACTGTACTTAAATCAATAGGTCATTTAGTTCATGGGCATGCATTACCACTAAGTAATCATGGGGGATTTTATTGGTCCTCTTATTGATTTGTCTTGCGATGGTTGCTGGTTAAAGCAGTAATACGATGTTTTTGTTATTTATATCAACCTAAAACTGATTTAACTAAAGAGGGACACCGAGATCCTTGAAATGTTATTATATTATTTTATTCCACAACAAGTAGCACTTACAAGGAGAAACATGAGGCTATAATGAACTCTCTTGTATTATTCAGTTAATAAGCCTGTAATATTCTTTTAAAAAAATGTATTATTTGATACATTTAAAGTAGGAAATTAAACTGTTAATGTAAATGTTGGATTGGATTAGCAGAACGCAGCATCATAATATGTTGTTTTCACTAAGGCTAGTTCCAATGTGCAGAACAGATGAGTCAGAAGAGACTAACAATTTATTGTGTATTTATAAAAAGTCTTTATAAGACATCATCACCCTGGAGGTGATGATGTCTGGGTCCAAGGAAACAGTCTCAGCTGGCTCTGAGGATCTCGTCTCAGGGGTCTTATTAGAGAGGGGTGGCAGGTAAATCTGAGGAATATATGGCCTTTGGTTGGATTGTCCTTCAATGGTTTTGGCTTTGGAGGAATATAGAAACTGAAATCCAAGAATTACTCTTTGAATAGACAATAAGACAGCTTAGAAATGAACTTGGCTGGACAGAGACTATCACAATTAGAGATAATGTTCTGGTGAAGAGTGGAGGAAAAGCTGGTGTTCAAATACTGCAGAGCTTTAGGGAGAGGACAGGTCAATCCAATCTGTAAATAACACACACACACACATACATACACACACACACTCACACTCTCTCTCTCTCTCTCTCTCTTTCATTAGAGAGAGTGTGTGCCAAGTAGGAACCTAACAAAGTGCATATCATGTCATGCAAAATGTGGGGATGGGGAAGGATGGAGGGGTAAAATTAAAAAGACTAATTATGTGTATGGATTCCTAATTTAATATTAATTAAACGTTTGGTTGTGTTGTGATATAGCATGGCTGCACTTTAATGGCAGTACTAAGGATTTTAATCATGGTGGATGGGGGCCACTGTTTGATTGTACTTGTTGTGTAACCTCCGTAGTACTCTGCATTGCCGTCTGGTGGGGGAGCACAGCCAGCTGAAAGAGGAGCTGGATGCAGTGAGACAGCACAACACCCAGCTGGCCAGAGAGCACAACCATGTGAAGCAGACCTGTGAAGAGCTGAAGAGGCTGCATGAAGATGACCAGAGGGAAATGGCCGACATGAGGGTACTGCACCAGCAGGTATCTGTGTGAATCTCACCACTATTTAGGCATACGTGTACAGCTGTGTGAAAAGGAAAGTGTACCTTCATTCAGGTCAAAGGCTTTATGTTCGAGGACAAAGTAAAACAATAATCTGAACAATGCCAACTTTAAATATGAGGTAACTAAAGCCTAAAGATGAACAACAATACATGTCATGTTACACCATGTCATTTATTTATTTACCAAAAAGACTAAGCCAAACTACAAAACCATAGTGTGGAAATATTAAGTACACCCTGACCTTTTCTATAGGAATTAAGAGCTTAAGTACCAGTGAAGTGCTGCTAAGTAAATGCTCTTGATTTATTCATCATCAGCAAGTGTGATCATCTCTACAACAGAGAGATATTTTGTCAGCTTGCTGGTCTACTGCAGTTGTACGAATACAATGCCAAGAAGGAACGATACCAACAGAGGAGTAGTTGCTGCTAAGGCTATTTCCAAACAATTCGTAGATCATCAATCAAAAGGAGAAAACGCAGTGGAGACAGGAATAAATCTTCCCAGAAGTGGACATCCCATCAGTTACATCTCAGATCCTACAGGCCTCAGTTAGCATGTTAAAGTTCATTACTGTATAGTCATAAAGACTTCACAAGTATGGTTTGTTTGAAGTATCTTTTTTCCAAAAACAACACAGCAGTATGTCACAAGTTTGAGAAGTTGCAAATGAACAAACCACAAGATTTCTGGAAAAGTGTCTTTTGAAAAAACAAGACTTTAGTTAAGATGTCTGGCTCTAATGCACAGTAGTATATTTTTCAAAAACCAAACAGAGCATGAGCGCAAACACCTCATACCACATGTCATAACGGATTGGAGGGATAACCATGTCGGTTTGTTCTCCAGCCACAGGATCAAGGCATCTTGCAGTCACTGGGTTGATCATGAACTCTTCTGAACACCAAAATAATTCACAATCAAATGTGAGGCTATCTGCCGGACACCTAAAGCTTGGTTGGAATTAAGCCATGAAACAGGATAAAGATCCCAAATACATCAACAAATCTCTCACAGAATAGATGAAAAAGACAAGAATTCAGGTGTTGTAGTGACTCAAAGGCCAGACCTCAACCTTATTGAAATGCTAACTCTTAAGAGAGTTTATGGGATGTTGTAAAGAAAACTGGACAGAAATTCCTTCCACAACAATGTGAGACTGATTTAGAATTTAATTTAATTCATGTCTTCCCGACCATTACTTCCAAGAAGACAACATAGTTCAAACAAATGGGGTCAGACAGGCCTGATCCTCCTACATCTCGCTTGAAAAAAAAAAGAAAAAAACCTACCTTTAAATTGAAAGATTGCTTATCCTGCATCGTCAACGCTTACTCCATCTGACATATGGTATACTTACTGTATATTTGACCTTCCTGCTGTCAGACTGTTTTAGCATTAACCGTTTGCAGTCTCTCGCATAACGATGTTGAATGACTTGCAGCAGTATTTGATGGTAAAGATGTATTCCTTGTTGTTTCTGGACCTCGTGTCATCATTAGCTAAACTACTTTAGGCCTCAGTTAAATGAGGAATCAAATTGGCTAAGTGAAGTGACCTCTGATGTTCAGATGTTAAAAGTAAAGTCATATGGACTTCATTTGGAGTATAAGGTTCATCAGATATCATCAGTGCTCTGTGAACTTGTAAGAAAAAAGAAAATAGTATTTATCAATTTGACTAACAGCAAATAATGTTACATAATTTTTCTTTAATGTGTGTCATTTGAAAATGCCACACCAAATGACATCTTATTTAGGTTGAAATGTGTCGTACAAGAATTTACTTTGTCATTTCCTGACTCTGCAGTTTAGATCTGTATGCAAGATCTCATCATTGAGTCATATCAGTTTTACAAAATCAATTGCCTATCAAGAACCACCAGTTTTGTTTTCCTATCAAGTAGAGTAAATCTTTCCTCTATACATATCTAATCCATCTACCTGTGACCTGCCAACTCAGCATTCAGTGGAGAGCTGAAGCTTCACTTGATTACTTAAGAAATTAAGTTACCTTTCTGTGCCAAGACGCTTTAAATTTTTAAGACTTGGTTTTTAAATTAAATTCAAACTAAACAGAATAGCGGATCCAAATGGAATTAAATAAGACATTCCTTTGTGGTCAAAACTCGTCACCGAAGCAGTACATCACCTTGTTTGTGAGCATCACTTTTGTACTCATTTATGCAACTCAAAGGAATGAAATAGGCACTCCCACTGTTGTCTTCAAAGTATATAAATCATATAATTTGCAGGTCATGAATGAGGGGTCATCTGATGTCCTTAACAAGCTGTACGACACAGCTATGGACAAGTTGGAGGCCATGAAGAGAGACTACGATGCTCTGAGGAAGTGCTATAATGAGAAAACAGCCAGCCACAATGCAGACATGAGTCGTTTGGATCAGGCTGATGAGGAGAACCACCGTCTGCAGAAGAAGCTGGACATCCTGCTGAAGCAAAGGGATGCTGCTATCCACTATCAGCAGCATTGCTCATCTTCTTTCAGAGGGTAAAACTGTTTATTAGAAAAAACAATATCAGATCTAGAAAACACTCTGCATTTAAGCTACATGCATGAAATGAGCAGCTGTGGGAAAAAAAAGAAATGGATGATAAACTCCAGTTTCAAAAAATTATGCTGTCGAGTACTTGAATGTAGTGTTTAAGTCAAATCTTCGCAGTACTTAAAACATTCCTAATCCAAGTTAGATAAAGCATCAGATGGCCAAATGCCCTCTCTTTTTAGCTTTTTCTTTTCTTAAACTGGCATTTGGATGTGGTTTCTTTCTTTTTTTTTTTTTTTGACAGAAAATATAAAACTACTAAACATTTAAAAAAATGCATCTGATACAGGTTTGACAACATGCAACAAGAACTTTCCAAGGCTACAATTCAGAATAAGGAACTGCAGCGAGAGATGGAGCGGCTGCAGTCAGAGACTACGCGGCTCAAGACTCAGCAGCTCAAGGCTGTGAAGGACTGTGAGAAGTACAAGGAGGAGCGGGACTCTGTGATCAGTGAGTATCGCTTGATCATGAGTGAGAGGGACCAGGTGATCAAAGAGGTGGACAGGCTTCAGACTGGGCTGGAAGTGGCAGAGGCGAAGCTCATGAACAACTCCTCGGAGAGACGAGTGGCCAATGATGAGCTAGAGGCTCTCCGACAGGTAACCACTGAAATTATTATGATTTTTTTTATATATCATAAGAAATAAAATGCACAATATTATTAGCATGATAATGGGAATAGTAAGATTTGTAAAAAAAAAAAAAATCCAGGAAGTTGGGAGTGTTTAAGTTAAATTTTTGTTAATTTTTGTTTTCCTTTTGGCATGAAGGAACTGGCATCTGCTCTGGTGGACAGGGATAGAGCAATCTGTGAAAAGAATGAGCTGCTGGAGAAATACTGCCATGAGATAAAGGACAAGGCTGAAGCCCAAAAAGAGCTGAGCCAGGCCTGCAAGGACATTGAGACGGTTCGCGAAGAGAGGGATGTGGCTCGCAAAGAGAGAACAGAGGCCATTATCCAGAGGGACCAGCTGCTGCGGGAGTATTACCAGGCCAGACAGGTAGCCAGACAGCTACAGGGCGATTTATCAGTCCAAATGCTTGGATTGACTTATTGGACAGATGGTAATCTTTCATCCAGCCACGAGTCACGGTCAGAGCAGCAGCAGATGGAATTCTTTCTGTTTACTGTGATGTTAGAATTATTACAATGGAAGTTAATGATCCCTGCATTAGGAAATTACCAGTAATCACACCGACAAGGGTGACCCTGGCTGTGAAGTGACCAAACAAACAGTACTATGTAAGAGTATAGTAGTCTATTGGAAATAATTTCACATTATTAGCCTTAATTGTTGAAAAATGCAAAGATCCTTTTTTAGAGCAAATGCCTCACTGAGTTTGATCGTTTAACACGAAAACACCAAATCAGGCAGTGCTGAGGTGGTTAAAATAAGTGTCAACACCAGGAGTGTGTTTGCATGTTTCTGACTGCCAAATGCAGTTTGATGTTTTATTTTTTTGCCTTCATGATTGTTATTGTAAGAAGTTATGTCTTTATAATGTATGGTATGCTAATTGTAGGTGCCTTGCTGTGATTGGTCCAGCAGCTAACACTTTGATGAAAGAGTCCAGAATGATCTTCCTAAGATAAAGTCCTACTGTAGCAGGAGGATTCACTCATATCCCCCTCCTCCCATCCAGTCATGTTCATACTTTTATTGTTTGTCATAACTGATGTAACTTGATTACATTACCTTAGTTATACTTAGTTTCGCTTCTTATTTTCTCAGTTTCCCACTCTGAAGTCGAATTCAACACTTTTACAACCTTTATTTTTTTTACAAGCTCTTTTCTTGTTGTGTCTCAGCCAAAATACCCCAAAAGTGAATCCCGAGTTTTATTTTTTTCCTATTTGCTGAATCCTGTGTATTATTTGATTAAAATTAATGAAAGGATTAAAGTTTGATACATTACTAATATTGGTATAAACACAACTTTGAACTTATCAAATATGACTGATTTTAAAATATTGATTTAATCTTTGTCTTTTTCCCCTACTGCATCCTCATATTTTGATGTGTGTCCATCAAACTTTCAAACAGCATATTAGACTGAAAATATCTAACTGCCTAAATCCTTTTTACACTCTCACAATGTCTCTTTTATTGCCTTTCTTTTCGGTCTCTCTCTTCAGAAACAAGACTCTGCCACTCTGGACATGGAACGAGCCAACAAAGAGATTGAAATGCTGAGGAAGCAGTGTGAGGCCATCTCTCAGGAGCTGAAGGAAGCTCTACAGGAGGCGGAGGTCGCCAAGTGTCGACGGGACTGGGCCTTTCAGGAGAGGGACAAGATAGTGGCAGAGAGGGAGAGCATACGGTAAGGAATGTATCAGAAAGTTCTGTCGTTATAATATGGAAATATTTTATATTTACTTTTCATGTTAGTGTAGACGGGTTTGGATAAAAATAGTTTTGTTTACATTTTCTGTGACACCTGATAACATGTGCATGTCTCAGCACGTTGTGTGACAACCTAAGACGAGAGAGGGACCGAGCTGTGAGTGATCTGGCAGATGCTCTGAGGAATCTGGATGACATGAGGAAGCAGAAGAATGATGCTGTACGGGAACTCAAAGAGCTAAAGTAAGCTTTGCCTCCACAGTTTTCTTTTTAAAAAAAAATGAATTAATGAATTTATTTTTACCTCTTATGTGCTATGTGCTACAGTCTGGTCTATTTTAGGGCCAAAAGTTGGATTTTATTTATTCATCAAGTTCCATTTCTATGACTCTTCCTTTTGTTTGGGAATCTTTTGTGCCCCCAAGTGGGGAATTTGTGTCACTAGCTAAAAGAAGTCCAGATAAGTCCACTGATTTCATGCTGAACTTATTGAAGAAGTATACGTTTCATGTTTGTTTCAGAGAAAAACTGGACGACCAGTTGGAGAAGGAAGCCAGATATCGTCAGCTAATGGCTCACAGTTCACACGATTCAGCCATAGACACAGACTCGGTGGAATGGGAGACGGAGGTTGTAGAGCTTGAGAAGCACAGAGTAAGAGCCACTTAACTGTTTTTTCACATGTAAATTGTCTCCACATTAAATTGTCTAAATGTTTGATTTAAAGCAAAAAGTAAAGATATTTTTTCATGTTTTTTATCTTTCCAGGATATGGATTTGAAAGCACTGGGGTTTGATATTGCTGAAGGGATAAATGATCCACATTTATCAGGAGATAGTGGCATATTTGTCTCTAAGGTGGATAAAGGAAGTATTGCTGAAGGGAGATTAAGGTAAATGTTAGGTGTTTTTCTGTAGTTTTGTGTATTATTTTACACCTGAGGTTTGGTTAAGAAACCAAATGGTGTATTTATCTGTTTATTGTGTGTGTATGTATGTGTGTA
>JAOWBL010000011.1:6299224-6347293 GCA_028564865.1 Zenarchopterus dispar | reverse complement strand
TATATAAAAGTGAAAGTCTGATATGGCAAAAATATTGCTATTCATTCAATGTCTTTGTGTGACACTTCTGCATCCAAGACAGATGATTTATGAGTAGTTCAACTAATCTGCTCCCTCTGTGCAGGGTGAATGATTGGTTATTGAAAATTAATGATGTGGACCTGACCAATAAGGACAGGAAGCAGGTGATTAAAGCTGTGCTGAGCGGGGAGGGAGTGATCAATATGGTGGTTCGTCGAAGGAAGTCGCTAGGAGGACGAATTATCACTCCAGTCCAGATAAACATGGCTGGACAAAAAGGTGAACTTTGAGTTGCAATTAAGAAATACATTTCAGTAATTGAAACATCTTCCACTGAGAAATACTAATACTATCCCAGATCAAAAATGGCAATTAGTTTGTTGATTTTAATACTTGTTTGTTTCTATTTAATTATATATGTGATGGATATTCTCTGTTAACATAAATATGATTTCTGCTTTCTTTGCCATACTTCTCAGATAGTGGTATCGGTTTGGAAAGTGGAGTGTTTGTTGCAACTTTAGCAGCAGGAAGTCCAGCTGCCAGAGACTGTAATCTTACTGTTGGTGACAGACTATTGGCTGTAAGTATGCTGACCAAAAACAACTTCAAGACTCAAAAACAACTAGTGGGAGAAGTAGTTGGCATTAGCCTTTAGTGCCCTCTATTGACAACAAGCATGAATACATAATATGGTAAAGTCACAAACCTATGTTTAAGTGACAGGGATTTGACGATGATGTACTTTTCTAACTATATACTTTTGTGGTAATGAATGGAACGTCTTTGTATTTTCTTTCATGGAAATAAGTTGGTCAGTTGCATTTTTTTTTTTTTTCCAGACCAAGAAAAAAATAAATAAAGCAAGCAATTTACCCAAAGTTTTAATAGATGCAGCATCTATCTTTTGATGTTGCATTAAAAAAAACATTACTCTATAAAGATTGTCCTGTATGAAATTTAAATATATCCATATCAGATTTTTACAGAGAAATTCATGCTAAAGAGTTGGAACTCATGTCCTAACTGTGACCGTCTGTACTTTTGTAAACCATTTTAAAATTTCTGTAACATTTTTTTCTCTTGCTCACAGATCAATGGAATTGAACTTGATAACAAGTCACTCTCTGAATGTGAGTCTCTGTTGAAGAACTGCAGCAACTCCCTCAGTATCTCCCTTATGAAGGTGAATACCTCTATAATGTTTTACTCATCATCCAGTGGCTAAACTGAGCTGTGATCATTTTTTTTTTTTTTTTTTTGTGGGGAAAATAAAGATTTTGGTTAAAGTCAGGTCTATAGTTCTGTGTAGAGCTCACAAAGATGATCACCATTTGAGTTTAAACATTTTGTCACTGGATTAATAAGTATAGTCAAATAATTAGTCAAATAATTATTTTATCTGCCTCTTTTATCAACAGTTCCTCCCACAGAGTTTTTCTGGTCAGAATTTATGTGAAACTTTGCGAGACTCAGAAAAGGGACTGAGGCTCCAGTCAACTGAGATCCACAGCAGGAACTGCAGGAACTCTAAGCACAACTGCTCCACTCAAACAGACATTTGCAGCTGTAACTTGGGTAGCAGAGAGGAGGACGTATGTAGGGATACATGTGACTCTTTGCAAAACAACAATGGCCGTTCTCATTCCCACCACAGAGCCTTTTCTCATATCTCCCAGCACTCCCGGTCCTTTTCCACTTCACACAGTCCTACAGAGCCCCACCCAGACTTCTGCTACCGGAGGCAGGACCTCCACCATCGTCCCCTCACCTTGACTCCTGTTTTCTCCAACCGCAGTTCTCCTCAATCAGCAGTGGACCAAGTGCAGAGCTCACCAGTGAAACTTAGTGGAGGTACGTGGCCTAAAGTCATAGTAGGAGCTTCCATTCCTGAGTCCACCCAGCTTTCTATATACAAGAGGCCAAAGCAGAGGAAGTCCATCTTTGATATGAGTGGTTTCCGGAGGCCAGAGACAGCCCCAAAACTGGACTACTCATCTCTGTCTCAAACATCCAAGCACTCACCACAGAGCTCGGTGTCTGAACCTGCTCAAACACCTCCCACCCCACCAGCCAGGAGTGACTCATTTAGGTTTAAGCATCGGCAGCAGAATAGCTCTGCGTCTGACTCTACCATCACCGCTGGCCCACCATTGGCCTCCCCTGCCCAAGCTACAAACCCCCAGGACAAGGGAGAGGTGAGGAACCAGCTCTATTACACCAGTGTTCCTTCAGCAGATGCCACGAGCAGCCTCAAGAAATCTGCTGAGGAGGAGGGAGTTCAACCCAGGACAGGGGTGCAGCAAAAGAGGCGGTACCGACCAAAATCTGCACCAGCACTACGACGAAATGTGACTCCATTGCACATCCCTGTTCCCATGCAGGTAACATGTTCTGTCCTAAAATGATCTGGTATCCTCACTGAGATTCCTTTTGCTGCATGTTTCTTATCCTCTTTTCATGTCCAAGCATTACTTGGCAGTGAAATACACTGTATGGCCAATTTAAATTCACCACCTGAATTTAACGAAGTAAATGGGGTAGGAGCATCACATTTGCAAAGTGCTGCAGTGATTGATACGTTTCTGGTGGCAACAGCTACTTAACCCTCAGTGATGCAGTGAATAGCTTCTCAAAGCTTTCCATCATCAGGGCAAGGTCTTGGCGAAAATTTAAATCCATCTCTGGATGGAAAAATCTTGCAGCACTGCACAAGTTTATTGAAACCATGTGTTGGCAAATGTGTACCTCAGTCACAGCCAAATGTGTTCCAACTTAATATTATTGTGCCCTTTTTTTTAAGTCAGGTAGTGTAGCTGCCTTGCCAACTAGTTGCTTGTTAGTAAAATTAATTCATAATAAATCAACATGATAAAGGGGATGTGTTTGCAGTTTTATGCTGTTTCGTATGTAACTGCATTATGTACATATATGCACATAACCTCTCCAGTGAATTTTTGTGTTTGGGCAGTTTGTCAGCTGAAACATAGTCTTATTAGCTGATTGTATCTTGCAGACACAGAGTTTCTCTAATGATGAACACTCCCCAGAGCCAGTGGACTTGTCCCGTTTCTCTCCTTTGAGAAGTAATCGGTACAGCATGCCATTTGCACCCCCGAGCTACAGCAGCGTCACAGCACGTAAGCCATCACGATCTTGATCTGTTTTGATTTTCCCTTTAATCTAGAGTTGTCTGTGTAAAAAGTCATCTGAGTAAAATGTCTTTCTATAGCTTGAAAGCTGTTAAAGCTTCAGACTCGTGCTTGTGTTTTTCTTCCAGACCCATCACAACGAGGTTTGTCCCCTTGTCCTGCTGTGACAGACGTCATGAGGAACCCAGTTTACACAGCCTGGAGCCACGAGGTCCAGACCAACAACTGTCCTCCAGCTCCCAGTTCGGGCTTCCACCTGTGTTCACAGAGGTGCTCTGCCAGTCTATATGTTATCAGAAGCTTGTCATGTTCAGCAGTGCAACTAGTTCTAGTAAAGTCATGAGTGCATCCTTGATCCATTATGTGTAGTAGTGGGATATAACCAAAATAGATACATTTATTCAAATTCACTTTCATTTTAATGTTGAATCTCCTTTTATTATTGCTGCATCAAGCAGGCTTCTGTGAAAGGGCTCTGTCTTTTGAGCTGCATGTACACAACAACAGTGTATATCCTGCCCCAGATACCAAACAGATGGCATATACAAACGCTATCTTGCTCTGGGTTGAATAATTGACTGCTGGGGGATTTATATAGGCCTGTTTTCTCCATTTTTAGCTCCCAACATCAAGGTTGCCTTAGTCTGGACCTCAGCCACAAACGCAATGGAGACTTGACTGAGAGAAACTGCAGCCAGCCGCCACACAACACTAACTCCTTGCCCTCTGGAGCCAGGTCTAGTAAGTATGGTGTTCTAGTTTTGGGGTATCATGACTTGTTTAAAATGTCCTTATAGAGATTTCTTGTATGTTATCAGTTTAAATCTGCATTTCGTCTAAATAAAAGAAGCGTTTTTTTTCTCTGGCTTTTAGTGGTAATTGGCGATGCAAACAATGTCTTAGTTATCTGGTTGATACACTGACCTCAGTGTAATAAGGTTACCTGACAGGAAGTAACGATATCACTCCACAGATGTTCCCGTACACTATTTCAGCTACTTGCTCAAGGAGATCACATATGCTTTACTTGCCTGCATCTTTTACTAATCTCTTATAGGCTGCATTGTTTTTTTTTATACAGTCTATATTTACGCTCTTAGGAATTATTGTTTGTCAAGTGCCGTGATTTGACCTTTGATTTGTATTAACAGGTAATTGAATTGAAATTGTCAAATTAAAAACAAAACAAAACAAAAAATCCTCATATTTGGTCTTCCTCTCTTGAAAGAACATTTTACATGTCAAAAACATCTGGTTTTCTTTGTGGGAGTTTATCTAAACAAAAACAATCACAAAAACTCAAGACACTTCCTGTGAGAAGTTCTGAATTCATGCCCTGATACTCATGAAGTTAATTGAGAAAAAGTTATGTTTTTAGCATGGATGAACTAGCCCTAGCAGATTTCCTGTTTGTTTTTCTTTAGGCTCTCCTGGCACTTTACAGTTCAGGGCAGAGCGTATTAAGATTCCTCCAGCTCGTTATTCCCGCTCGACTGGATCTGACAAAGGTACCGATCAATATGGAACCTTGATCACCTGTTAGTGAATGATCCTCTCGGAAACAACCTGCTTACTCATCTCTTGTACTACTCCAGGCTCTCTTTCACGTTCAGAGTGTAGCAGTCCGACACCTCCAATGTCCCCTGTCAACCTGGACATATCATCTTTCTCCAGCAGCCAGTCAGAGAGCTCTCTCTCCGTCCAGCCCAGGATATCAGTCAGCCCTGCCCCGGTCGGTGACAGGCGGGGGGATGGGTAAGCCAGCCCCTTATCTGCATCCTTATACTGTCATCATTCAGAAGAGCATGACATGTTTTCTACCATTTGTCTGTTCTTCTGTCTGCTTCATCGTGATTAAATGCAGGAAACAAATCTGTCAGCCTTCATTTCACACTGCTGGAGCACTGACTCACCATCTCTAATTCTATTCTGTCTTCTGTGCGACTGATAATTAAAACCTGAAATCGTTCCCTCCAGCTTTGGGTGATCATTTTGTCTCTTTCTTATCTCCTTCTGCTTCTCAGATTTGTCTCTTTCTACCCTTCTGTTAGACGTCTACAGACAGTAAAGCCCAAGTTCCTCTCTTTGAGAAGCTTGAGGTTTGTGCCAGGGTATTTGTAGCATAAATGGCTTATGCAATGTCTGTAAGGCTGTTGGAGCGCTCAAGATGCTCTCTATGCATAATGCAAATGTTATCCTCTGCCACTTCTTGACACCAGTGCAGTAATAATTTATGAATTTAAAAGCATAATAATGAAATGGGTTACAAGAAATCATCACATCAGATTTTTTTCTGCTTGGTGTTTATTAAAGATACTGTTACATTTTGCATGACAGTTAGTCAGATTGTATATTGTACTTGGGATTTTTCCGCACAGCTCCTGTAGTTGTATGTCGATCTAATGTTTAGATGTAATTTGCTGTAAAGATTGTAAGGCTGTAATTTTGCTGTGAATTTGGTTGGTAAATATTATTAGCCCTTTCTTTCAATAGTTTTTTTTTTTTTTTAAAAGAAGGGTGATAATATATTGCCATTTCCAAGTGTTTCACTGTGCCAAACAGTCTGAGCACAAAAAAAAAAAGGAAAATTGTTGCGATTGCCCGCAAGATCCCATTTGCTAACTGTCAGAAAGCTATTGTTGACTTGACCTTTACAAATTTTCAGTTGGCCGTTATATAGCATCAGGTTTTTTCTAATGCTAATAACTTTGGTTTTAATTACATGTGCTTTGGCATGCTGCTTGCTACCAGTAGCCTTTTTGAACAGATGTCATAACATTAAGTATAAGTTAATGTTCCTTTTCTCAGAAGGCCATACCTGGGGGAGCCACGTATTGTGACGGTACAGAAAGGAGCAGAACCGCTGGGCATCTCCATTGTGAGTGGAGAGAATGGCGGCGTTTTTGTATCCAAAGTGACAGCAGGCAGCATTGCTCATCAAGCTCATTTAGAGTACGGAGACCAGCTGCTCGAGGTAAAGTAACTGCCCAACTTTAAACAAAAATTTGAAGTGCATTTTTTTTTCTGCTTCTAATGAATTAATGCTCTTTGCAGTTTAATGGAATCAACCTTCGCAATGCCAACGAGCAGCAGGCACGACTCGTCATCGGCCAACAGTGTGACACTGTTACCATTTTGGCTCAGTATAATCCTCACATGTTTCAGTTGGGGAATTACTCTCATTCAGGGTAAGAGGGAGAAAAAGCAGAAAAGACTTCTATAATTCTTTTTTTTTAAATTGGTTATAATGTGAAAAAATATATGAAATGACCATTCCTGACATACCTGACATACACACCCAGAAAATGGCAGATTAATAGTAGTAATGATATACAGCGATCCATAAATAAAGTAGTGAAGGTGGATATAACAGATATAAACACCAATATAAATATTTACTTGTACATTCAGTAATTTTTCAAGATTTCTTAAGCTTATTGAGAGATAGTTTGGTGATGCATTTTTAAAATATTTCACTTTATTACTGTTTTGCTTAGTTCTCTAATGGAGTCTGTTAGCAACCGACCAACACCTCAAGAGAGTGGAGCTACCACCCCAGACAATCGCTCCACTGTTGACACGCTGAGTGAGCAGGACGAGGGCACAATAACACCCCCATCCAAACAGACGACTCCTGCCAACAGTCCTCACAACTCTTTCAGGTGCTTTTGATGTTTCATATTCTTTCTTTTTTTTAATTTAACTTGTGCCACTTATTTATTCTGTTCAGTGTCTAACGATGTTTGTTGTCTTTGTATTAATAAAGACAATAAAAAAATAGATATTAAAGCTTGTTGGTGGCATTGTGTTGGTTTTAAGGGAGAAGGACAAACACATTTAAATTCTGAGGTTTCTGTCCAGGCTTCCAGCCTTAATTATACGCAGAGCTGCAGAGCCTCGACTGGTAAGGCTGAAGAGGATTAATGTAGAGCTGGGAGTCCAGGTCTGTGGGGGAAACCTCTATGGCATCTTTGTGGACACTTTGGATGACGACAGCCCTGCTAAAATTCCTGATGGCTTACTCCCTGGAGACCTGATACTGGAGGTATTTGCACTGTTTATCAGTGGATTTAACTGGTTCAGGAGTTTAAATGGTTGGGCCTTAACTGTTTAGGGAGAGGAGGGAATGAAGATGGCACTGGAGAGCATGGAGTCACTGAAATTGATGATCTATGCAAAAAAGGAAAATATGGCTACTTTAATGTAAATTACTCTGATAGTTATTGGAAATGATTAATATGTGTTTACGTGACTAAATAAAAGTACTCTGTAACTGCCATTTAAAGTCAAACTTCTGTCTTGTCTTTAGCTGTCTCTTGGATGCATTGTTTGATTTTCTTTACTGAAAATGATGAGTCATTCTTTGTTGACAGAAGAACGCAGTGTCCCCTTGTCAAATTAAAGATTTGTTTTCATACAGTACAACGGTACCAGCATGAAGAATAAAACTAAAGAAGATGCTTACCTGGAAATGTTGAAACCAGCTGAAACAATCACTTTCAAGGTCCAGAACTGTGTGGACAGCCTTGCTGACATCAAAGAGTCTCCTGGAGATGGATTTTTCATAAGGTACGTTGAATTTTTAATGACATACTGAAAGCAAAGACAAAATAAGTTTCCACAGCAGTTATTACATTCATGAATTCATCTGAACCAACAAAAATAAGACTGGCAAGCTGAAGTACACAAAAATCTGAACTTATCAGTGTTAGATGGTGATGTTTAGGAGTATTTTAACAGGCCAGGGGATTTAGAGGGGCAACAAATACATTTATACATTTACTTGTATTACCCTTCATCTTTTGTCAGAGCACTTTATGAGCGGGTGGCAGACGCAGAGCAGGAACTGACTTTCAAGAAAGATGACATCCTGTATGTTGAAGACACACTACCAAATGGCAATTTTGGCTTCTGGATGGCCTGGCAGCTTGACGAGAACGCACAGAAGTTGGAGAAGGGGCATATTCCGAGTAAATACATGTAAGTCCAGCTTAGAAATTGCTCAGAAATAAAGAAAACATGAGTTATTACTGGTTGGTATGGTAATTACATATGCCAAGCACATAATCACTTATAATCTTACCAGTATGTACTGGTCTTTCTAAGTCAGATTGAACATTTATACATTCAATCATTTTAATAAACAAGCTTGTGATGGCATTCGAGTTTGTTTAAGCTTATTGATTAACTCTATTAGGATGGACCAGGAGTTCTACAGAAGACACGGTGCAGCTGATATGAAAGATGATAACGGTACTAGTAAGAGTCTGTCCGCTGCTGCTCGAAGGTCGTTTTTCCGTCGGAGGCTGAAGCACAAACGTAGTGGATCAAAAGATGGGAAAGACCTGATGGCTCTGGATGCTATAAGCACGGACTCTTTACCCATCACGGAGGGTGAGCAATCTTTTTGAGGAAGCTTTACCACAAGTTCATAACCGGCCCTGAAAATTCCCAACACTTATAAATAATCAGTGTAATCCCTGACATCATTTGTCAGAGATGTGAGTGGTCTTTAACGTCTGGTGAGTCATCTCTGCATCCCCAGACTTGATTTTTAAACACCTAGTTTATCACTTGAGCTAGTTTATCACTCCTCCCACAGCTGTGTTTGTAGACTTTATATAACATTTCACATATTCAATAGTACTGTTTTAGTCTGAGCTAAGAATGCAAACATCAAATTATTTATTATTTGACTTGTCAGGATTTTTGTGTTTACTATAAAAAAAAGCCTCCTAGCTCCACAGAACCATTTCTCCCTTGATAACTAAAGTTGTCAGCCTCAGCTGCATGTCTGTGCCTTCTTTCACAATTTCCAGATGTTTTAATTTCTGTATTTCCTTGTCAGACGGTGTCAGTTTGATGTACCAGCGAGTTCAGAAAGTGGATTGTCTATCTCCCAGACCAGTTCTGATCTTGGGTCCTTTAGTAGAGGCTGTCAAGGACATGCTGGTGAAGGAGTCTCCAGCTAAGTTCTGTCGCTGTCTGCCAGGTGAGCTTATCCACATCATTTCACTTGAACCAGTTTCTGCTACAGAGTTTTCACCGAGACCTACTTTATATAAAGATCGTATCAGTATGATACTGTAACAAGTAAAGGATCTGAAATAAATCTGTTATTTGGATTTAATTTTAAAATGTTTTTTGCTTCTAGAGATCATGAAGGCATCTCAGCAGGCGATAGAGAGAGGAGTTAAGGATTGTGTGTTTATTGACTTCAAACGGAGGAGTGGCCATTTTGATGTGACAACTGTTGCATCAATAAAAGAGATTACAGAGAAGGTAAACTGATAGTTTTATACATTTTACTCTCTCTGTCATCAGTGGGGCTTCTGTGGGCCAGAAAGTTGATACTAGTTGTATTTTGTAACTTTCTACAAGTGTGTATTGTTATGTTTACAACCCATACTCTTAATTGAGCTGTCTTTGGAAAAAAAAAAATGGAGCAGGTAAACTGTCTCCTAAGCACATGCACAAATATGAGTTGTGTACTTTGAACCATCCTCCATTTCTCATGCAGTTTCTTGCTGTCCTTTTTGTCTTGTAGGAATGTCACAGTTTACTTGACATTGCTCCTCATGCTATCGAACGACTTCACAGCGTTCACATCTACCCAATCGTCATATTCATTCGCTACAAAAATGCCAAGCAGATAAAGTGAGTAATCCCATGCCTCTAAAAAATGTTTAATTGCTTCATTTCATCTATATTATGTTTAGCATGAGTACATGTCAAGTGTTTATCAGCTTGCTTTGTTTTTATTTTAGAAATGCTTATTAGTCCAGCAGTGAGGAGATTTGTCCTCTGCTTTTAACCCATCACTAGTTACAGTCGGAGCAGCGAGCAGCCACCGTTGCTGCACCTAGGGAGCAGTTGGGGATTAAGGGCCTTGCTCAGGGGCCCATAGTGGCTCACCTCTGTTAACCTGGGGGATTGAACCTGGGTCCTCCACACCCAACACCACCTCTTTAACTACTAGACTACCACTTTAAAGCTGAAGTTTAAACTTTAACCCCGTGTTAAACTCCGGGGTGACATAAAACAGTCTAGTGATGACTATAGTCTCATTGTCATGTGTGTCTGTGGGTTTAATGTGCAGCTGAGGTTAAGTATAAACTCAGTACTGTCTCCAAAAGTCACAACAACCACTAGAGGTCTCTTTTCCTGCAACCTTCTCAACCTATTCATGACTTCAGGAGGTTCGGCAGGAGCAGTGACATTTTCTGTCTTACTGTTTTATTTTGTACTAAGAGCCATCTTCAGCAGTAATCCTCAGTCTCTTTCCAAGTTTTTTTTTTTTTTTTTAAACTCAGTTAGTTAAGCAGCATCTGCTCCTCTGTAATAGCTCTTACAAATTTTGATTTTAATCACATCCTTCCATTTGGTAGGCTGATGTTTGATTTAATTGGGATGCATATGATATTGTGTAGGTTTTGAGCCTGTTTAGTCATGTGTTGTTTTTGAGTATAATTTTATTGTAATACTTGTATTGCAGAGTTCCGATTGTAACTCTTGTCCTTTCTAGTTAAATTGCATTATAATATGACAGATTTTAGATTTTGTCTTGTGAGTCTGGGTAACTTAAAGTGCTCCTTAAATTATTGTGCATGTCACTAATTATGATTCAAACCCAGTCCAGACCAAGTTCTTGATTAGACAATTGGGATGAAATCATCACGTCATGTGCTTTTTAAAAACTTTAATAGCAACAGGACTTAATAGATCTCATTTATTTATTTCTTACAGTAAATAAAAATTCTTTTGTAGTAGATGTGAAAGGACTTTTGTGTGTAAAACAAATGATTTCATGTAGCCTGTACAGATCCTATAAGATTAATGTGCACCTTATAGCACAAGTTGAATAAATTGGGATCAGCTTCAAACTTAGCTCTGGGTTAAACTTGCAGCAGTTGTCCCTTCAAGTTCAAATCTTTCGATGTGATACACTAGGCTGTCTCTCTTAAATAATCTCTTTTTAAATGGCAGTTAAATGATTTGATTGCAGTTTATAAGGATAAAAATGAAACATTTGGCAGTGTCTCACATCCTTATTAAAAGCTGTCTTCACTGAATTAATTTTTTTGTACAGTTAGTATAATTCTTCATTATCCTCTCACTTTTCTGTGTGTCAAGACACACATTTATGATACTGACAGCTTCAGAAGTTGTTGAGCATTTATAACTGTATTTACTCTGCGTCTTTAACTAAACCTAAACGATTTGATCAGTCACAGCCACGGCCTGCCCTCCTTCACCTCCTGCTGGAGATCTGACCAGCTGATGGTGATATTTCAAAGATGCTTCTGCTTTTTCATTTGTAATCGCATGGAAAGATTAAATCCGATGAAGCCTAAGCGTAGTATTTTCATGAACAAGTACATAAACACACACAAATGAGGACACACTCAGGTTTGGCAGAACAGGCTTTCTCAGCCACACACGCACTCGCTCACCCACAGATCTATGAAGCAGTGCAGCACGCAAACATGGCAGAGATTGATTCCTGCTAAGCCTTCACTTTCATCAGCTGAGTGCCAGCTGTCCTGGGAGGGGCTCGTAGAGCCTGTGGCTCTGCTTTGTGGCGTGGGTGGCTAAAACACTCATAGCAGCTTGCCTACACCTGCCGCAGTTTCCATGTACACACAAGCACACCTCCCACCGCCGGCCTGCTGGAACAGCTGACACAAGCTCAAGGTTTTTCATGGCTCTTTGTCCTCTGGGAGCCATCAGGAGAACATGATGACTGCATACTGAGTGTGACGGAAAGGAGGAGTGGTTTTAGATTAGGTCACAGGTTTCCTGCAGACCGGAAGTCACATGACCTCTTCCCAAGATTGTGTGTAGACAAGCATTTAAACACATTTTCAAATAAACAGTTAAACCTGGTGGCAGAAATGAAAAGGTTGAAATGTCCTTAAATTGATTGTCTGGTTTACGTGATATTTTTTTTAATGGATGAACTGGATTTTATCTTCAAGATAATGAAATACTTGCATATATTAAAACTAATGAAATACTTGTATGTAATGTTTATTTCACTGCTTGTTTGTGGTAATTCTTGGTAGAATTTCTAAAATGTGTTTCTATATAATTTTTCAGTGTTTTCATGTTTTCTGGAAAGAACAAAATCAGGAAAATTAGCAGATTTTGATATCTGGAAGTTCTAGATGTTGCATAATTTCCAGTTGTCACAATATACTGAAGTTGTCAATAACAGTGAAATTAAAAATGTGAAATATTTGTGTTATGCATGTAATGTACATGAAATTCAGGTTTGTGGGTCTCAAAGTCATGGTTAAACTCAGTCATCACTCAATCATTTAGAAAAATAAAAAGATTGAAATTGAAATGTAAATCAATTGATATTTTGACACATTTTTGGTATTGAACATCAGACCTTCATGATGCCTAAATAAAAATCTTTAAACTTATATTCTTACTGGACTTTGAAGAACACTTACTGAAGAAGTTGAAAAAAAATTACAAGTAGAGTGTGCACCTTTATCCTGTTAAAGCAGAAGGAAATCTTCAAAATCCAAAATTCATTTGTGTTTTTTTTTTCTCTTTAAGATAAAAACTCTGGTTTGGTGCAGAGTCATTTCTCCTTTTTCTCTGAGTCTTAGTGAAGTTGTTGACAGCTGTGGACTCTCTCTTCTCAGGGAGCAGAAGGACCCTCTCTACCTGCGGGATAAAATCTCCCAGAAACATTCCAAGGAGCAGTTTGAGGCGGCGCAGAAGATTGAGCAGGACTACAGCCGCTTCTTCACAGGTTGGCAAATTCAAGTTCATTTCATTTTGATGAACTGACACTAGGTTGGATTTTGTAAGCAAACTAACAAGTTGACAAATGGAGGCTCGTCTTCTTAACCATTTTCTTCAAATTTTTGAAAACAACTCACATCTGTCATTACAGCTCTTAGTGTAAATGAAAAGGCTAATAAGCACCATGCACATACACAACTTAGCAACTTAATTTGTATACTTATTCCAAAGAACAAGTTGGGTTAAATTTAATAAAAAGATTGAGGGACAAACTTTGGTGACTTTCCACTAGAATGTCACTAGTGCTCAGTGTTCCTGAGTGTAACTGTAAGCTGCAAATCTAAACTCGCTTTCTGAGCCAATTTACGTGTAAAAGCACTGACATCACTAAGACACAGTTAAATATCCTTACGTAAAATGTTTAAATCTAAAAAAAAAACTGGTTGTGAATCTACATAACCTTGAAAAGTACTAATTTTAAATGTAAATTATTACAAGTGGCTTTATACTGAATTTAGCATAGATCTAGTAAATTATATCAAAGATGATACATTTTCAATACATATTGTAACTTATAAGTGTAAATTTTACTGGCCACAACAGTTTAAAAAGGTAAAATGTAGTTTATTGTTATTTATGTTGTTGAACTAAACACATCTTTTTTTTTTTTTGTCCTGTCAGTCATTGATTTGATTAAACTTTTTTTAAGGCTAAAATTCAAGCTTTGTTACTACAGAGATGAGGAAAATATCCAAAAAGGTTTTCTATATATAAATTTATAGAAAATCCTGAGATATAGTTTGTGTGCATCACTGTTCTGTCTCAAAATATCAAGCCATATTTTAACCCGAATTACCTGCCCTACACGCTGTTTTCCATCCTGAATTTTTCCCCCCATGTGTGATATTTTTAAATCGTCAGACGGGAGGTTATGGGAAGTTTAGGAGCTCAGTGCGTCTGTGTTTCTTTCTCAGTGGGAGTGAAAGGTTTATTTGGAGCGGCTGCCAGACGCCCGACTATCCAGCTGATTAATGACGACAGTATATATAGAGCAGCAGCCCGTCATAAACGTACCACCCCTGACTCTATGAACCAGGAACAGGTGGAGGAGTGTGTGCCAACCTCTGCACACGTATTACAATAATGAAAACCGTAGAGATTTTAACATCTGTTGTTGGAGTGTGTAAAAGGAGGTGTCCAAATACCTGTCTGGAAAAATTGTGGCTCCAAATGAAGCTGAGTGGAAAGTAAATAATTAATTTCATTGGAATCCAAATAATTTAATGATGACTTACTGATAGCTAACAAGTTTGAGAATTTTGTTTGGCCTAAACAAAACACAAACAAACAAAAAAACCTGTAGGCTCTTAGAACTTTCAATAGAATTATTTCTGGAGTTGATGCAACAGATATTCAAAGCTTAGACTTTCAGATAGATTTATTACAGGGTTTATAATATTTCGACTGGATTATTCATGACAGTGAGTAAAACTTAAGAAGAAAAGGCTCCTCACATTCTCAGATATGTTGAGTTTCTAACATAAGAACCTTTTATTTTGAAGATAAGGTCATATCAGACTTGTATAATGGTGCTCATGTAAACCCCTCCCTCACTGTGTTGCAGGCGTTGTTCAAGGAGGCAGCGTCTCCTACATTTGCACTCAGATCGTGACTGTTGTGGAGCAGGAGCAGAATAAAGTCCTGTGGATTCCAGATGGAGCGCCATAGAAATGTCACCTCTGACTTCCTGTCACTCCAAAACATTACTTCATTTTTTTTTAATCTTCTTCTTCTGAAATCTTGGGCAACAATATAGCAATATGCTGCACACGCTGAAGGCACACGTAATATCAGCACTGATAATGATCATGCAATATTCCCACTACATTAGTGATGTACTGTATATGGATAGATTTGTTTACACTAGTATTTGATACTTGAATGTTTTAATCTTCCTTATATTTGGTAGCACTCAAATAATCCGCTCTTTCTCCCTTGGATATGTTGGACCACAAGAAGTTTTTACTGGTGCAAACAGACCTTTTTCGTAAAGTTGGAATGGACCCATCATTGTCTGTATTTATATGCATTTCCTTGCCATTTAATTTATCTAATCACATTTACAATATTCCTTGTGAGCCTTATGTTACACAACTGTAGTTGTCTACATAATAGGACATTTTCTAATTAAGGTCCTTATTTATAGAGAAGCTAGTTTCTTTCATAAAATGCTGTCTTATTTTTTTCTCATCTGAAGTACATTTTTCATTTCACTTGTCAAGCATTATATTGTGCCAAGCTAAGTTTCTTTGTTTTTTGTTTTTTTTTTAAATTTCATTTTATTTTTTATTTTTTTTAAATTTTTTGGGATATATCAATGTTTCATTCCAAACAATCCAACAGATTTTGCTAGTGTCACCAGTTTTCCTGCTCATATTTTCTACTGGTACTGCCAATACATTTCCTCATTGTCAACAGATCTTTAAGAAGGGACCTTTTATTTCTAATTTTTGGTTGGTTCATGGTTGGAGACATTCACAGGTACCTGTCGCATCACACTGACCAATTCATCTTTTAAATCTAATAAAACACTTCACATCAGGTCTTCACTAAATGAAGGTTAATATTTCTCTTAAATATTAAAACAACGTTCAATCGAAGGGTTACAAGTTGTTTGTGTTTTTTGTTAAAATATAGTTTATTTCAATCAGTTAACATGGACTTAAACGATCAATGCACTGTTTGTCCACCAGGCGGGGCTATTCACTGTTGTAGGTGAGTATAAAAGGAAGATGCCCCTCATAACAGTTCGTTACAAGAATAGCGTTTTTAAACTTATTTAAACGTGCTTGTTTTAGTGTTTATATCCCAGAGTTCTGACTTTTGTTATTAATATTATTGACATGTCGAGATGGCTGCAGTAAAGTTTACACCTTCATAGTTCCAGGAGGTTATTTTTTTTAGTTTTTTTTTTTTAGTATTATTATTCATTTTCCTGTTAATGCCTGCAGAAAATATTGTAAAACGTTTGGAAAATCCTGGAATCTCCTGGGAGGTCTTTAAAACCTTAAGATGACTTGTGTAGATTTTTGCTGCAAGTAAATTCAATTATTTGGTACTAAAAGAAGAAGCACATTATATCTTTAATATAGCTATCATAGGGCGTAAAGTGAACTAAAGACCAAGATTAAAAATTGATTATAATTTAGGAAAATATAGGGGCTTAAGCCAAACTTTGAGCAAAGGGTGACTGTAACAGCAAAGTTAGTCATAAAACATTGATGAACCTGGCCCTATAAATAACCAGAAGCATTTGCGTCTCCCATTGATGGCTCCTCCCCCGCTACCTGTAAATCTGCGTTGCCATCTTCCAACAAATGGATGTGACAGGCGACCACTGGAGCCGGACAGCGAGAAAAACCGACAAAAAGCAGCTCGTTTTATCTTAAAACCAGATTTATGTCGGGAGGGGGTGGATTAAAAATCTGCGATCTTGCTGGGCGGAGGAGCGCATTCAACAGTGCGCGGCGCGGCGCGGAGCTGGGAGAAGCGAACCAGCTAAAAACTGCGCTGTGAAGCAAGGTGGAGGGGTGGGCGACTCCACCGACTGGCGGGGACGTCGCAAAAGACACCCAGCTGCGTTTTAATCCGCCGGGATCGCAAGAAATAGAAGTCGTTTGTCGTGAGCTTGTGCAATATGTGATTTTTACGCACGGGTCGAACGGATGACGCGCGCCTTCCGCTAATGCGCATCGTGAGGCGCACGCCCGATACCCTGATTTCAGAAGTTTTTCATTATTTCCCGTGCGCCTGTTCTCGACCCAACTGTAGCGCACTTGCCTCCAGAGTTGAAGCCATATGAGCGGTCGGAGGAGCGAAAGGTGGATGGTTAGACATGCGTGAGCCGTCGGGGCATCAGGGGGCGCTGGCTGGAGCTCCCCAAAGCGCCTGAATCCCACTTGAGTTGATTGTTTGCTTGAGGGCTGGCAGGTGACCAGAAGTCGATAATGACGAAGAACAGGGAGAGATTCAACCCGGACCCGTCAATCCACATATCCAAGATGAATGTGATCATTCCGTTTTCACCCGATGTGCCCTGTGACAGCAACGGCCAGAGAATGTGGTGGGCTTTCCTCGCCTCCTCCATGGTCACTTTCTTTGGAGGTCTCTTCATAATACTGCTGTGGAGAACTCTCAAATATCTGTGGACGGTGTGCTGCCACTGTAACGCCAAGAAGAAGGTATGACATTTACCACAGTTTTTTTTCCTTCTTTTTTTTTCAGCGTGACAGCCAGTGCGTGACAACAGCGAGTCCAGCCAGTTTGATTTAGGAAATGGGCTTGTAATGAAATCAGCGCAAAGGCACCATCGACAGAGAACAGAGCATGACTGGGAATAATGAACTTTGCTCTTTTTTTTTTGTTTGCCTTAATGTTGCGCGCAGTAACTGAAATTTCTCCTGATTTTGCTCTTGAACTAAACACAGACGGGGAAGGATAGAGTGTTCTGACACTTGCTGCTTTGAGCGCCTTCTGTGTTTTGGGCTCTCTTGTAAATGATCCAAGCAGGTTAGCAGGACTGTTTAATGCTTACATACCAGAAGAGAATCCACTTAAAACATGGTATTCCCTTCAAAAAAAGAAAGAAAGAAAATCAATCAGCTTTTATGACAAAATTGTCTAAAAGCAATGTGGGTAAATTCGGTTTCATTTAAGATTTTGACATTTCTGCTTCTGTGTCAATGAAGTGGGGGTAAATGAGAGTTCATGTTCCTCTACTGAAAAAAGTGAGTTTTAAAGTTAAATATGTCTGGGAAACTGTCTATAAAAAATTCTTGGGAATATTTTGAGATGGTTCAACCTTGTAGTGAGAAGGTGGTCTTTGTGTTTGGATTATTCAGAGAATATTCCTGAATGACCATTTCATTGCTGCTTAAAAAAAAAAACTGTGCGTCATATAAAAATAAATTCAGTGCCTCTTTATTGAAATGAAACCCCTCCTAACAGGTATAAACTTCCAAAAAAAACTAAGATTAAATGCCATTTTGAAGTTTTGCAGATGCAATGTACTCAAAAAATGGCGTTCTGGGTGTAAGTTAGTATGACATTCTCATCAACAGTGTTAGTATCATCTGGTACCTGAATCAGTTTGGTTCTGTTCAGGTCAGCTGCTCTCTTGTTAGACGTTCTTATAGATCTCTCATACTGGAGGTGTGTGCAAAATGAACGCTAATGCCCCACTTCATTCCAAGGAAACGTATGAAAGATACCGTCAGCTGCATGATAATGTTGCTCTATTATCTTGCCAAACAACGAAAGGGGGAAAAAAAGTCCATTTGTAATTATCTTTGGGAGTATCTTAGTTTGTCATCCCCTGAAAAATGATTCTAAAAGAGCCACTTATCCAACACACTGCATTGTGCACTAATTTGACTCCCAGTGAAACACTTGATCAGATTTTAGAAATATTAGCACTAATGTGGAATGATGGGCAGGTCCATGGAGTCGACCATTCGGGTGGAGCGGCTGCTGAGTTTATAAACAGTTGACAAAAATCTGTGAATAGGTTTTTTTTTTTTGTGGTTGGTTTAAACCAAACTTTTTTGAAAGTAGGTAAAGCCTTTTCCCCCATTTGCTGAAAGACAAATGAAAATGGCAGTAATGAGGCACTTTGTACATTTATTTCTCAGACATTTGAGGTGAAGAGGAGAAATGTCAAAGGCTGCTTACAGAGGGCTGCTGACCTTTGCAGAGAGACGCCGGTGCCGTTGCTCAACTTTGAAGCTGGTTATAATTAAGTACATAGCTAATGAATACTTCCATCCATTGTAGGTTTGGGATAATATGGCATATTTTATCATTATGTCTGAAGAATATACATAAAATGCCTTGCAACGATTGCCTGGTCCAAAAATAACTCAAATTTGTCAGTCAGAGAAAAACAGCAATGGCAAACAAGTGTTTGGGATATTTTATCTTAAATAACATAAAAGATCATTTCATTTTCTCCATTTTGAGAATATCAATTCCTATAAAATCATTAAGTAGTAATTTTCTCCAGCTATTATGAACCAGGACATAGTTGTTCATTTCCACAGCGCTCCTGTGTGAATACAAATGAGCAGTCAGAATCTGTCTCTGTTCTGGTTTTGCCAAGTGGAGCAGGCGAGCTCCTCCAACCTGTTGTGTTACAGTATGGGAGTCAGCCAGAGACGGCTCGTCCTTTCACTTCCACTCTCCCTCTCCCTGCCTTTTGCACTGCTGGCGTTCATTTCGTGCCTGGGTCCCCGTCTTCTTCTCTCCCTCTTTCTGCTCGTCCAAGAACCAGCCTCCCTCCGAAGACTCAGAAATGCAGTGTCAGGTGCATACAGTGTGTGCCATATGAATCAGTGTTTTTGTTGCTAAGCAACTAGCAAGCAAAAGGATTTCATGAGAGTAAATCTCTCTCTGTTATGCACTTGTCTTAGCTGTGAGATTTGGCAGGTTGTGTTGGAGGAACACCTCCCCACTCCTTCGAGTCTTTGCATGTCATTAGAGGCCCAAACATGGAAGCTGTCGGTGCATTGTTCGAAGATGGGAGTTGATAATCTGCTTCCTCCTTCTTTAGTTTTCAGTTTGTTTTTCCCCTTCTGTGGGGCGTTCGCTGCCCACTGGGTCCGGTTCTGTTCTGGTAGCTCCTATGTTCCTGAGACAGAGTCTCTCCATCTCTGTAGCTCCGTTTACCCAGTCCAGTGGGAATCGATAAAACTCGTTATTTGCAGAGTCCTGATAAATGGCCACTGTTGTTGAACTTGGAGGAAGATAGAAATTGCCTTTAGTTCAAACGGTGCTGTTCTCACGGTAGAAACAGGAGTTGCTGCAGCTTCTCAGTCATGTTTCACACTCGGCGTGAAAGCTTCATTAAGGAATGTGTTTCCGTTTGTGCCGGAGGTGTAGAGACCACAACAGATGCCTGATGTTCACAAGGAAATGTGTCAGAGAGGCCCTTCACCACTAAGGATCTTTCTATAGCTTAGGAACTGAAAACCTTTTTTTTTACAGATCTTTGCACTCCCCTCTAGATAAATTCCTGAAGCTATGACCGCATTGACGTCTTTCTTAGCGCCATTAGATGGTTCACAGGTTTTAAAGTCAGTTACGGAGGCAGCTAGTGGATGAATTACTTTGACATTTGTTACCAAGGTTTTCTTTTCATAGATATCATCAGACGCACAGTTTTTATTTAACTGGTGTCTGTTTCAATACATTTAAATACACAAATGTGCTTGACGCACCAATACACCAACATGAGCAAGAACTTGGAGGAAAAGTCCCAGTAAAGGGATTCTCAGCAGTTCAGCGTGTCCTCCATCGTTGGAAAGACTGGAACTATATTCCCTGTAATTTCTATATAATTGGCTGTTTAATTACTTGTGCAAGTGTTGGCTACTTATTTTGCACAAAATGAGCAGCATGCTGCATCTTGGCTGTCATTGCGCCATCTGGGGACCAGCGGGTCTCTGATTAACACAAATGTTGAACATCTCTTTTGGTTTTGGTCAAAAAGAAATGATGCACTTGACGCTGTTAATGTGTGTTGGAGAAACGTGCGTCAGTGACACGACGACTGGGAAAATACGGGTCGAAGAGTCCTACAGATTAACATAGTCAGAAAACGCAGATATTTCAGGAAGTTTTTCACCCACCGAGACATTCTTAGTTCATTATTAATCCGATTTATATTAATGCAACTTTGAATAATTCATTTTGGGAGAAATTGTGTCAGGGGCCACATGTTGGATTCAAGTTTAATGTGTCCGCTCTTTGAGAAATGGTCACGGTGGATCCTGAGAATAGACTCACGGGGTTGATCAATGATCTGTGGTGTCAGGAGGACTTGATTTAGGCGAGATTGTTAGACCTAAATTTGGAGGTGCGGACTACTGATCAAAGTGACTCAAAGGAAATGTGCTGTCTGAGTGCCTGATCAAAAACAACTATGTGTTCTTTTCTGGGGCCTTGCTGTCATTAAAAATGTATTTCTGACATTTTAATTTCAATTAAAAAAGCCCGCTAAATGGTTATTTTAACCTCATTGATGAAAAGTTAGCTCAGTAAACTTGAAGATGCAACACCGGCTGCACGCTTAAAGGTTATAACTTTATAAATGTCAAAAACGCAGCGCTCCAGTGTCACTCTAAAGGCGTCTTCCTGTGTGTGACCTTAAGATGAAATCAGCCCTAACATCCTTTTAAAGAGTAATTGGGCAGTGTTATGAGTCAGAATCGTTAATCTTTGAACTCTGCTTTTAGTGGCAATAATAGTATCATAGCTCATGTGTTTTTTTTTAGCTTTTTTTTTAACTTGGTTATTAAAAAGCTGAGGGATAACAGAGTGGTGCCAATTAAGCCTACTTAACCGCTATCACGTCCCTGAGCACAGCCTGTGTCACCTAGTTCATTAAAAGAGGGAAAGTGCTGTGTTGTATAAATACATCGGGTCAAGTTTTTCATCATGTTGTTAGTCATAAATAAATAACAACGCTCCAGGTGAAATGAGGCTCTATCCCAAATTGGTTTGGAGAAGAAACAAATAAACCGCCACAAAGTTTTGCCCTCTGGATATATATCTTGGACACAAAGGCTTTCTGTGACACATGCAGAGAACAGTTGGTGAGCCGTAAGCTTAAAAAAAAAAAAAAAATGAATGGAAAAAAAATCAGGTTAGACAAGATCTAAAATATTCAGAGAGCCGACCAACACCAAAACTGTCTTATTAAAAAAAACACCCTGTGAATTTTCTTTGCAGTTGCTGTACTTTCTCCATTGAGTGACTCCACTTATAAATAAAATGGATGGATTTGAAAAAAAAGAACAGTCAGAAGTGCAGCATTAGAGGTGTTACTGTAGCTCCTTTCATGGGTGTTTAGTCATTCTCTAGAAAGACCTTCAGTGTATAAAATTAGAGAAACATCTTTTTATGTGATGATTCCAGCATAGACCACCCTTGTTTGGAAATTTCCCAAAAGGTATTTACTGTGAGTTGAACTGCTGTACTTGTAGTCTTATGTCTGATATATGAAAAAAAAAATGCAGCTCAACCTATTATATTTGTAGTATTTTTCCTTTTATTGTTTTGTAATATGGTGAGATTGGTTCCAGTAATATTTCAGTTGATTGGTATCTGTTTAAAGTAAAGAATATCAGGGGGTCAAATGTAACTGCAACTACTTTTTTTGTTTACATGGCCGTGCTGCAGATAATGCATTCATATCCTCTCTGTTCTTTTCCATAATTCATTGAATCATTTAAGAGTTCTCCAGGTAACCCTTACCAGTTAACTCGGTACCATATTTTTTTTTTCCCATCATAACTACAAAAGACTCCTGACTTCCAAATCCTATTTGTCTCATCCTCTCACCCTGACCTTCACACGAGAATTCAGAATCAAAATTTGACTTCATTTCCCCTGAGGCTTTTCTGAGAAATTAGTTTGATACGATTTCAGAGTAAATTATGTAATCTCGTGTAAAATAAATGTCCTTGTTTGTGTATTTAATTGCTGCAGTCTGCATAAATACACCTAACGCTCAACTCTGGAGAAGTTTCTCAGTTTTGCTTCTAAGCTGCAGCTGCACAGAATTTCCATCCCTGGTTCCTGTTTGGTGCATTGGCTTGTAAGTGAACTGGACGTGTTATTAAAGTGTTATGAGGTTAGCCGCAGAGCTCTGGACGTGCAGTGCGGTCTGATGCTGGTCCACTGTGTCTGACTAATGACTCTGAACCTGATTGCGTTTATCTGTGCAGCCGCCTGTTTAGTAATACTGATGAGGATGACTGATCTGGTGGGCTTCTGGGTGGGTGGAAACCATGATTGCAAAGTACACAGTACATTTGGATCCAATTATAAGTTAGCCTTTTATTTTATTAAATCCAATGAAAGAACCAAACCAACGATGTAGTACTATACGAATCTGTACTGCCTGACACTCCAGCTCCGTGACACTTAGCCCCCGTGCCATTGATTTCTCAAGACATAAATCTTTAACAACTCACAAATAAGACAGTTTAATTTTTTTGAAACCACTCAGTCAATTTCTAAAGCAGCTAGGAGCTGTCTTCAACAAACATCACTCAAACAGAAATAACATAAGTGCTGCTGTGGACTATTTCCAGCAGAGTATGAATACTCATTTGTGCTCCAGTCAGAATTGCTGCAGGAGTGCTTGTTTTAATCATACTGAGAAAAGAAAAAAACATGTCACCTAACCACGCTTCACCTGTGTGCATCTTGTCTGTATTTAGGCCACAGCAGAGCTCAGTGTCGGGAAATTCTATCAGATATCTCGTTAGTGGGAGGAACCGCTTGCTTTCTGATTAAATTCTTCAACTAATGTCCATCTGCTGCATTTGTGTTCATCTATCAGATTGTTTGATTCAGTGATACCGTGCCCCTTCCAGCTTTACAAAGATTTATGGTGGAATGGAAGCACAACAGATGCTGCATGCCGGGAGTTCTTTGAAGCTACTTGTCCTGTCACAGGGACGCGCTGTAGTCCGTTCTGGATCTAGAGAATGCAGCCTGCTGAGATCTTGGACATAAACGCCACAGCAAAAAAGAGAGCGGTATGGAGGTACAGATGCCACACATGTTAATAGTAACCACGTGAACGGTCTGACTACACACATGACGAGTTGGAAGTTGGGGGGGCTCAGAGACGTCAGCCTTGTGGCTGTGAGGGGTTTTATCAAGGAGCGCTGCTAACCTCTGCATCCCGTCTCGATTTCCTGCTCTGTGAATCATACCGGTCTCACCGGGCTGATGGAAAAACAGGGAGAACGACACACAGGCAGGCAGCCCACTCAGTGAAGCAGAAACACCAGGAGCTCTGTGGCTACCATGGATACACTCCTGGAGTCTCTTTGCTGCTCTCTTGTTGTATGTTTACTGATTGCATGTGTGCAAGCATGTGTGTAGGCTTTGTTTTGGAGGCCCTGAGCTCGGTCACCAAATTTAGAACGAGGCATTTATATTTTTGATCTGGTGATGTTTAGGTTCGTGTTGATTTGAATGTTTGTTGGTTAGAAAACCTGGGTAGTGGTGTCAATTACCAAGTCTGTGGTTGATGTATTATTTTCATATAAATATAAAAATGCTCCGAGTTTAATTTCTTTTTTTTTTTGTTTTTTTTTTATAAATCATTCCTTTTTACTCTCAGATTTCTTCCCAATATCTTGATGCAGCAGGTAGTAGTTTTTACTTCTCGATGACCTCAGAAAAAGGCTGGCTGGAGAACTATTTTTCAGTACAAACAGACAGTCGTGCAGCTGGCCCACATACAGAGGAGCGCTTCACTGCAGACAGTTAGGTCAGGTGTTGTTGGAGACTGAAATAGAACCCAAAGGAGGATAAATATTGGGCTTGTCTGCTGACACGTTGAGATGTCACCAAGTAGGCCAAAAAAAAAAAAAAAGCACAAAAATCACCCTTTAATGTTTTAATTTAGGCATTAATCTGAGATGCCACCATCATGATTAATATTGGCACTTTGAAGAACTGTCTCTACTGTCCTACAAAGGCGTCAGCCTCCTAAAAAGTTTGGTGTGCTCCTGTTGGTTAGCTCCACTGGCTTGAGGAGGCACCACTCACTGCTGTGATTTCCTTAGATACAGAAATTGTATGTTGCCTTAAGTGTGGGTTGAGTTACCACTTATTAGATGTCCAAACTGCAAAGTTGCTAGATTTCTGTTGTTTAAGTTCAGATTAATATTATCATTTCGCCCCAGAAGAATGTCATGGGCTGCAAAAACCACAATTCAAACAGTCGCCAAACTTGGTCCATAGCAGGGTGTGTAAGAAGAACTAGGCAAACTACTCGTGATGTCACCCATAGCTTTTCTGAAGTGTGCTTTTGAAGCCTCTTTCTCCTTGTACTGCTGCCATGTTGCAAATGCCGATTGGAACAGGCCTCCCTAACTTGATTTCATTAACGTTACATTGCATTTCGCAGACGCTTTTATCCAAAGCGCTTTACAAAAACAGGAAGACAATCAAGCCAAAAAGTAGAGGGAGACTTGCTGTATGCCATAAGTACAATCTCTAAAAGGAAAAAACAAGCAGAAAACAAAATCAAAGGCATACCTAGAGAATCACCTTAAACAGAAAAGTGTAAAAGAGAGTTGGGTTAGATTATTTTAGTTCTGTTGAAGAGAAGATGAAGACAGAAAAGGTGTGTCTTCAAGGACTTCCTGAAGATAAGAAGGACACTGTGAGCAGTTGGCAGGTTGTTCCATTGTGGAGAAGACTGTGAAAACTGTCTGGACTGAGAGTGGGTTTTGTGTAGGGTTAGCACTGCCGGACGGCGTTCCTGTTAGGAGCTATGAGCTACCTGGAGTGTAACCCCGCATGACTGAGCCAATCCAGATATCACTCTGGAGGTCAGCAGAAGTGTTGTAAATTTGATTCGAACTTCTATCGGTAGCCAGAGCAGGGTAATGATCAATGGAGTAACACAACACTGTTGCGTTCTTGACCATCTGAAAAGGTTTAATAACACAAACTGAAAGACCAGCCAGGATGGCATTGAAGTAATCGAGATTACCATAGCTTGTACCAGGACTTGGGTTGCATAGTTGGATATGATTTTCTTTATGTTAAACAATGTGAGTTGGCATGACAGGGTAACACTAGCAACCTGGGTTAGAGAGGGATAGCTGGACATCAGTCATAACATATAGATTTTTCACCATCTTGGAAGGTGTCTTAAATCTAGAGGTGATGTTGGTTTAGATATCCTGGTGGACAGACCGATGGGCAGGAATGACCAAGAGCTTAGTTTTTGAGAGTTTCAGTTGAAGGTGCCATTCCTTCCTTCCTTTATGAGGAGATGGCAAAGAGGCAGGAGGGTATTCTTTCCAAAATGGTAGGGTCAGGAAGGAGTGACAGGAAAAGCTGGGTATCGTCTACATAGCAGTGATACAAGAACCCACATGAGTGGATGACCTGGCCAACTGAACGTTTTGTAGAAGGAAACCAGAAGCACAAACTAGCTTTGGGAAACCCACAGAGGCAATGAGAAAGGGACATCTGCCCTTGGCATGAGACTACTCATGGATGCCTGGTAAAATATGATTGAAGAGAGTGCTGAGCCCTGATGCCCGTATCAGAGAGGAGCAATAGTAGAATATGATGATTAACCATGTCATAGGCAGAAATAGTGGAATGAACAGTGAGCATTGACGTGTGACTTTAGTGACTTTCAAGGACTCTGTCTCAGACAGCAGAGCTGTTTCAGTAGAGTGAGCACTTTTGGAGACTGAAAGGTAAGGGTCATGGACAGGCCTCTTCAGGTTTGGCTGCTGTGCTGCCTGTTTTCGATACTTCCCAGATCTAACACAATGAATGAATGGGAATGCCTAAAATAAATGGGTCATTACCAGACTTGTGTAGACCTTTGTGACTCGCTACTGGCTATTGATTAATTTGATTCAAGTGTATTAGACCTGGGAAGCATCTAAAGCATGCAGGATATTGGCCCTTGAGGACTGTACTTGAAGAATCCTGGGGTTGGGTTGTTGTTCAAAGAGAGGAACTCTGAGATCTCTGAAACCATTTCTTTCAATGACCTTAAACAAGAACAGATATATTGAGACTCACTTATATTATAATGGGACCCAGATATATTGGCCTCAATATATCTGGAATATATGGGAACTGACGAAAGTTTTTTTGAGAGACATTACCCATACCTGTTTGAATTTAGTAGCAGCTGTCCCTGAATCCAAGGAAGCATTGATCACATGTGTGCAACAGATGGGGCTATGGCTTGGAGGATTCTTGATGGGGTGCATGATGCTATGGCTTTAAGTCAGGAGTTTAGATATGTTTCTCTCAATGAGTGAAACAGTTGCAGTGCAGTTCTACACAGCCATCATCTAGTCCATCCTCACCTCCTCCATCACCGTATAGTACACAGGAGCCACCACCAGAGACAGACACAAACTGCAGCACATTGTACGCACTGCCGAGAAGGTGATCAGCTGCAACCTCCGACCTTTACAGGACCTGTACACCTCCAGGATCTTAGGCCGTGCAGGTCGGATTGCTGCTGACCCTTCTCACCATGGACACAACCTGTTCAGCCCCCTCCCCTCAGGCAGGAGACTACGGTCCATCCGGACCAGAACTTCCCCCCAAAAGAGCAAGCGTCTTCCCCTCAGCCATCAGACTCATGAACAATAGTTAAATGAGTCATAAAACAGACTATTCTCCTGCTACTCTCTACACATGCATATATTGTAGATTTTCTTTTCTCCTAAACTTATTCAGTTATTTTATTTTGATTTATTTTGCAGATTCACGTGTATTTATTTTTATTCTATTTTTTACTTTACATGATTCCATGTTTTTATCTGCACCGTCACATCAGAGCAATTTCTTAGTCTGTAAACCTGTTTACTGGCAATGGCAATAAAGTGATTCTGATTCTGATTCTGATTCTGATTCTGAGAGGAGTAAACTCAGAGAGTCAAATGCAGTTGCCAGGAGGAGTCGGACCAGAAGATGTAGTGGGACTGCTATATGTACGATTAACAGAGTTGAACAGCACAGCCAGGGGTTCAGTGACCTGGGTGGCTGCCACCTTATCAGTGAAAAAAGGAGGCAATGGTATTTGTGGAAGGCAGAGAAGTATGGCATCAGTTCAAGAAAAAATAAATTGTGAATCAGAATTTTAGATCTGTGAATCAAAATCAGAAATCTGACCAACAAAAACCCAGAATCTGTAACCAAGAAATCAAAATCTCTAACCGAGCGTGCAATCCTCTAACTCAGCACCTTACACTGACATCAGTGTTGGTAAGTTGTCAATATCATTAATGATCCGAGTCTTTCAGGAGCCAGTGAGTTGCTAGACCTCGGCTATGTCCTGCGTTGCTGTTGTAAATCGACATGATCCTTGAGGTTGGGAATAGAGTGCTGATTTTGTCCTTGTAAAAACCACTTTTTGGAGCATTTATGCTGGATGTCAATAAGGATGGTAGTGACTGGGCTATTTACTTTCTGCTGGTCTGAGCTTGGTTTCAGAATTTAGAGGGCTGCTTAGAGCGAGTAGGCTTTCTAGAAAAAAAAGACAAAATTTCTCCATGCACGAGGTCAGGTTAGACCATAGAGACCCGGTAGCATCATTGACATCTAAGGAGGAGAATGAGCTAAGAGCAGACAAAGTGGATGTAACCATTGAACAGAGTAATTTAGAAAGAGACTGTGGTGACAAAAGTCGGAGGAACAGAGGCCTGTGAGCTGAATGATGTAGAAGTGTCACTGACGCACAATCTGCTGCACACTTCTGTGTCAGAACCAGGTTGAGCTGGTATAACAATTTAAACCAGCCATGTTTGGCTTCAATTATGGGCAATAACTAAAATGATTAACAATACAAGAAATTACATTTTGCTTTTGGTTGGCCACATAATAGCATAGTAAGCATATAATACTAAATTAAAATTATATTATAAAGAAATACTTTTATTTATTCTGTCCAGTCCTGGACTGTATAAATCTAATGTAGCATTGCTATATTATCAAATGCCACTTTGTATTAATGCAAAGAAGCCATGTATTTTGAAGCAAAACAAGTTTTTTCGATTTAAAATGCTCTACCAGTCAAAAGTTTGGACACGCTTTCCAAAATGATTTTCTCTTGAAGGAATATTGGGTTGCTGGGATTGGCTCCAGCAGACCCCCGTGACCCAGTAACGGATTCAGCAGGTATAGAAAATGGATGGATGGATGGAATATTGGGTTATTTTAAGGAGGAATTACACACTCATAAACACTAACAATTCTTTAGTTATATTTGTTCTTTTGTTGCTATTTTTTGAGTAAAAAGGAAAAAAAAATGTTGCTGGTTTTTGTGACCCATCAACTAGATCAGCATAAAAGCTTTTGTGCATGAGCTGTACTTCAGAAATGACTAACTGTATTGTGGCAGTCAATTCACAACCCACCCTTACATTCTTTAAAGACAAAAAGTCAAGGTTTATTGTTGATGGATAAAAATTTGAAATAATTTAATGTCAATATCTTGACTACTAGTACTACTACTAGTTTTACCCACCAGTTTTATTCTTTTAGGATGTCCATCGGATCACCACAGGTGATGGGATCAAGCGTGCGGACAAGGATGATGCTGCAGCCAGTGAGGTGGGCTGGATGACCTCTGTCAAAGACTGGGCTGGAGTCATGATATCTGCTCAGACGCTAACTGGAAGAGTCCTGGTAAGTTCATATATGGCCACCATCCTTTAAGTATTAATGTTACATTCTGTTGGTAGGTTAGATGAAGCTTAATAGCTAATCAGGGTCGCTGAAATATACCAGGTGTAACTTTAAAGTGATTGGAAACTACATACCAAATACAAGTCAGATTCTTGCTCAGATGGAGTTTGTGTCAGACACTGCACAAATGAGGCATGCCTAACTGATGTTTTTTTATTTATTTATTTTTTGCTTGTCTAAGCCATAAATCTAGTCTCTTGATATATCTTGGTTGCTTATCTTTCAACAAAGCCATGGCAACAAAGCAGGGAGATTTAAAGAGTGTATTAAGGTCATAAACCCCATAAAGTCTCCAGACAGCAGTGAGAGACAGATGCACAGGGAGGGGCAGTTCAGCTCTTGCATCTGGTCAACTGAAATGGTTGCCATGGTGCCTGGCGTGTCTGACAATGTCACGTGAAGCCACATGCCTCTCTGACCACATTATCATTTTGTGTTTTGTGAGAGATACTCATCAGTTCCTTTTCTGTAACCTGCCTGACCCTCTTAAATGACATTTAGTCAAGGACTGTCTGGATATGATGAAGGATTTTCTTTTTTTTTTTTTAATATTGCAAGGGTGCTTGATGATCTTGGCTATAAGCTCTTGACATTGCAAGCACTAAGACTGAGGGGATGAAATGAAATGGCCTGAGTGGGAGCACCATGCCAAGGCTTGCTGCAGTGCCTGTGCTTGGGGCTTGATCTCACTTTCTCCACCCTCTTAAATGTGGTGCAGCATCTCCAGTTGGCCCAGCATGCAGAGGCTGTTAATCATGACAGCTGGGCGAGCGCTATGCTCAAATATTACAGTCTAATGAGGAATATTAATTGACCACAGAATTCATGTTTATGGGACAAAAGCTTTCACACCTATCTGGAAGGATTTATGTGACTGCTAGTCATAAAAAAGTCATTAAAATCATGTTTTTATCAAAAAATGTGGTCACAGTTTGGTTCAAATGAATAACACGCAGACACGGCTTGTTTGTCTTCCTGAAATGTAATTTGAAACTCAGCCCTCCACTCAGGTCATCCCCACAGCATCCTCCACTCACTCATCCTGAACACAGGCTCTGGCGATGGCGACGGTGATATCTTGGTAACAAGCAAACACAAGCTCAGCCACCATCCTGCGCTTCCTTGTTTGTCACTTTAAAACACCAATACTTCCCCCAGTTTGTCGGTGTGTGTATGTGTGTGTATTTGAGAGAGTGTGTGTGCTGCTCAAGTGCTCTTCCTCAATGATGGCCTGACACACAACTGTTTAGCAAGTGCTCGTCTGTAACCATGGTAACTGCAGCTTACCTAAACACAGCAGATGTGTGTTTTCTCTTTCAGCGTTTTTAGGGCACACATTAAAGCCTATTTCCAGGCCATCTGAGAGGGAGTTTTACTGGAAGCATGATCAAGGGATGGCTTAAATGAAACGCAAATGGCGTTTACTGTATTTGCATGTACTTTGCTCGTTTTTACAGACATTTTTCTCCCAAACAGCCAGTTTGGCTGTTACTTCAGAATAATTTTGAACCAGTTGTTCTTTTCATGATGTCAGTTTCTCTAAAATAAGCAGATGGCTACTTGTGGAATCACGTGTTTCAAGTTTTGCTAATGAAAGGAGAATGCCCACCACGCCTTTCTTTTTATTTTGATTATTTTGATTTCTTTTTTAATTAGATAGTACAGATCCATTTTTAATTTTACTCCCACCCTTTCTTCTGTGGAGTGTTGCTCATTTGAGATCCATCATGAGCTACCATGGAAATATACATTTGCACACAAATTACACCCAATAACCCTTGAAGCATGTTGATATATTGCCCAGGCTGGAGGCCCACAAAGCAAACAGATGTCACATTATCACTCACTAAACTGTCATAAAAATACGTAAATACACTCAAATACTTCAATTTCCCATATCTGCAGTTTGGCTATAGATAGTTGGAACTAATATATGTTTTAGGCCCTATCTTCTTGTGACTCTGTTGTGATATGTTGGATTTGTTCATCTTTTTAAAACACTGAATTGCAGATGTTTTTAATGGCAGAACTACTGTTGGTACTAACAAAAGCAAAATCAAATTTCTAATGTCTCACTGTGAAAAAAAAAGATAAGCAGGATGGATTACCCAGTTGGAATATTAAACATTAAATAAAACACTGGTTAAGCATTATTTGTTATTTTTCCTCTGAAGTTAGTTATGACTTCTGACAAGAACTTGCCTTTTATAGCAAGTCAATAGGAAGAAAAGAAAGACCTTTGACTTCTACTTTCCAAATGACAAATGCTGCAACTAAAATTTAAGTTGTGCTGAAGATCATTTTTGGAAACTAAGACAGAGGAGCTGGGTTCTTCTTCTATATTAATACATGTTGTGTTTTCTCTGTGTTTTTTTTAGTTTATGAGCTGATATGGATTTCAGGTACCAAAGTATCCCTTCCTCATATGACTCATACAGGAGGTCTAAGAGCCGCTATTTATAATAACCAAGATGACTGCAGAGATTCTAATAGCGCATTAAATCAACAAGTTTTGCTGGAAAGCTGTGCAGCGTGTTGGATGTCTTTTGTTGACACTAGTCTGGTTGACACTCTGCTGCATGTGTCATTACTCCGATTGATTCTCTGATTGGCTGTTTGTTGTTCAAAAGCAGTTTCCTTTGCATCTGCTGGTACTTTTCCCCTGAAAATCAAATTTGAGTCCAGAGGAACCAGAATGATTCTTTGTGAATACTTTTGGATACCGGGTCTGGGTATTTATTCATACAATTCCAACTTTTTTTAATTTAGAACCGAATCTTATAAACCACACATCTTAAATTTTGATATAATTAATAACCTTTTTGTTTTTATTTTTGAAATAATTTCCACAAGCAAGAGTCTGACAGGTACAAATTTAATAGCAAAATGGCCCAAAGATAAAAACAAAATAACATTAAAAAATTTTTATTTTTAATGTTTGTGTTTAGTTGGGTTTACATCAGCTGCAGTGTGACACATTTGGCTAACTGATGTTACACAGAGATGAGGGATACTGTAAACTGAGGTGAGTGTTTACTTCTGACTTTGGATGCTGAGTGACAGCCAGGTGCAAGCTGCCCTGTGGAAACCCCCTACGCCTTATGCTCATTTGCCTGGCTGGCTTCATATTTCAGCAGTTATTATAGAGCTATTTGATTAGGATGTTTCTCAATGTCCTTTTAATCTGGTGAGGTTTATCTACTCCTCTAAGACCCAAGCAGCATTCAAAAGGAAAGGCTTGTAAATTTCAGATCAGCAGCATCCTGTATGTCGGGACATGGTTTCCACCCAGATTGGGGACACAGAAGGATCCCATCTGTCAGTTTATGCATTATTGCATTTCCCCTCCCCCAGTCACTTTTGCATCGTGAGAGACCACCTCCCTATATTCATCTCACATGTCATCACCCTGCTTTTTGCTTTGGGTGAAGACAACAACGCAGCTCACTTTGAGGCCTGAACAGGTAGCTGTTGTTTGCACCTGTACCAAAGAGGTCAGAAGGTCTCCTGTAGGGTCACGCCTCTATTTCCTGGGCAGTTGAGATCACGACGACAAAACATCAAGACTAAAAGTATGTGACAAAGTCTGGCTGGAATTGGTTTATTCTCTAGAAAACTGTGATTTCTCTTCAATGATGGGACCCTGCTGAGTGACATTTAGCCCACGTGTGCTTGGCTGTAAAGGTCCGCAGGGGGCTGCGATGTCACCGAGCTATTATTCTGGCCGGGGAAAAGGTTTCTAATAATGGAAGTAGAGACAGAGATGCCATTACTGAGTTTGCAGTCTTTCTCATTCACACAGGTTGTAACATGACAGAAAAAGAATCAGAAAGAGTTGAAAAGTATTGGACAAAAAGTAATTAACTGAGGTAGAGTAGAACAAGTTAAGACCAAGACAGGTCTACAATTACAAATCATGCAAAAACAAAACAGGAGCCCAGAAAAGATTTGTTTTGTGCAGATACAAGTACATTCAAAACGGCAGATCCCACAGACCCTCTGGTGGATCCATCCTAGTGCCGGCCTATCCAGAAGGGAACTGGGGACTTCAGACAAGCAGAGTTACTAGGTGATATTTTGAAAGATTTTATTTAGCAGTCGTTTTAGTTGAATAGTTATTTACTACTTAAGGTAGTAATGACATCTTTGAGAAACGCTACAAAATGCCAAAAAAGTTCTGCACTTGTGTTTTTGTATCGGCTTCAGTCAAAAAGATAAGAAGGTCATAACTGAGGTGTCATATTCTCAGTGTGTAGAAAGTTGTGAACATGAGCAGAAGTCTTGGTGAAATGTATAAGAAATTAACTTCCAGGGCTGTACAAATTCCTTATAAATTAATGATTTACTATTGAAATAAATCGGGGCCCCATAGGATGTTCAAAGAGGCAACTTTCTCAAACCCAAAATTAGAGTAGACAAAGTATTACATTTGTATTTCAAGTCATCACCTGACCAAGATATTTCTTTTATGGTGGATTCACATGGCAGCGTTGGGTGCATCATCTGCATCTTTCTCCACAGATTATGAAAGGGGCAACACCGTCCGTTACTCAAATGAATTGTGGTTTGCGCGCGTTGTTTGAGTTGCCATTGTCAAAAGTTGGGGGATTTTCAGCTTTTCCCGTGTCGACACGTGCATCAGCCAGTCAAGTTGCAAGTATGCAGCTAGTGTCTAGCTAATCAACCCGTGCATGGAGGCTGGTCAGAAGTGAAAGCAGGTTGTTTTAAACACACTTCAGAGGAGATGGTTATCTCCAACTGTGAAATTCACCTCCGTGTCTGGTTAACGAGGGTTGTGGAACCAGACAATCCCAGGACTGATGACAGCGTCATCCAGACGCGTCAGACACACTCTCCATCATGTGTTGCTGCAATGCCGCCGTGTGAGTCCAGCGATAATCCCACTCACATCGTACCATTAGCGTAGGGTCACGTGTCATTCATTTGCAACAGACATTGAGGATTTTTTTGTTTTGTTTTAATATTATTTCTAAGTTGAATTAGATACATTTGTGTTTTGTGGAGTTGCATCGCTTTGAACAGGTCCCACATTTATGGAGGCTGCAGGTCCTCATGCAGCTGGCCTGGGTTCGACTCACAGCCTCTCTGTCGCCATTTTCCATCAAAACATATATTTACATCATGTCTAACAAAGACAAACATTTCTTGGCTCTAGTAGTCTTTCTTTTTTTTCTGCAAATATTTTAATGGTTAGTACCATGAGTTAGTAAAACTTTCATCGAAGGGAAATATATATATATGTTATAAAACATCATATTTTCATATGATGCATTAAAGTGGTCTTTCCTAAAGTATAAGCTCTCATTGTAAGTCTTTTTCTTTCATGTTGGATTTTGAGAAGAAATATGTTGCTTTCTAATGCATAAGTTTAAAAGTAAACAGAATTACCAAGCAGCCACTTACTTAGATGGACAATCTGTCAACAAATGTACTGTAGCAGTTTTTTCAAGTATGTGGAAAACTGCAGAAGTGCTTTCAACATGTAGCTCTTGGGTTAGGCATGTAGTGGGCTGAGACAGTGACAGCTACAAAAAGCTTGTTTTTGTGCCTGTTTTGAACCTTTAGAGCTCAAGGTGTTAACTTGGATGAAATGACTCCCAGTCTCAATCGCCATCCCCAGCTGTTAAACACAAAGTGCTAATATTTCACAGCTGTCTAAGCTTGCTATGATGGATGTCGTGTTGGATGATGGGGTGAAGGAGTCCACGTCCAGCGTTACTCCTGTCACCAAAGCAGACATGATGCTGCTCTGGAGCAGCCACGGGGGAAAAGAGGACTGACGAGGGCCAGAAGGTCATTTTCATCAGATGAACAAATTCAGCCCCCTCCATCTCAGAGAGGCTTGTGAGTAGAGCTGCTACATGGAAAAGCTTTTTGTATGATGAAGGGGGGAAGAAATAGAAAGAGAGAAGGCAAAAATACTTCTGCAAGGACTTGTGCTCTTCCATCAATGGTGATTATGGTACCTCGGCTGCAGAAATGTTTCATTCTGAAGTGATGGGAGCACTTATCACTTACATGTTTGGCTGAGCTTAGTGCTGCTTTATTGTAGCATATTTTCCACTGTGTGCACCTGGGCGTGAGCCGGCATTAACAGTGTGTACCCTTTTCTTGACATTCCTACTTGACACTTGGTTTCACATTAGGGCTTCATGGGATGATGTCTGTAACCGATAGTCTTTCGGATCACCCGTGGCCATGTGGCGAAGACGGGGTGCTGTTTGCCACCTGTGGACTCTGGTGCCAGCAGGATCGTGTGTGACACTGCAACCCGTACAGGAGAATGAACAACGTGGCAGCGTCACTCGTCCCTTTGCTCGCCTCCAAGTCTGCCGCTATTTTCGGATGACAGCAGCTGTCAGGCTTGTTTTGTCAGGACCTTCCAGGAGGAAACAATGCCATGTGAGGCTAAAGCCATTTGTTTTTCCCGCTGAACTCAAAAGCAAGAACATTTTTTAAAATAAAATATTACTTTCTAAAAGTGAATCTTGAAAGCCCTCAGCCACTGCACTCAATTTGTCATCCACAATACTGAACAGTGGGTATCTGGAGGAGGAGGCTATATTAGAGGCAGTAGATTCTTCTTTTACTTTCTGGCAGAGACTCTGTTTAGATCCCCAAAATTCAACAAAAGTGTCTTCATCAGTCAAATTTCCTTCGATGTCATCCACATCTGCCAGAGTTGATCAAATTATTTATTTATTTATTTGTGCTTACCTGCATCTGGGAACTGTCTGTTGTTGGCATTATATAATGTTGTAGTGGTACTGTGGAGGAAACACATTAAAACAAGGAACTCATATTTTCTGCTTAGTGCAAGTATGGATGATATTCTTTTGATACACCTAGGAAATGTATCCCGATTGTCCCACATACGTCCCACAAATGAATCCACAGGCTGTAACAGGCAACAGCCTGAGAAGGTTTGAAGTTGCATTGCAATCAACAGATAAAATGGCAATGCGTTAATGAAAAATGGCTACATGTAAAAGTTTGGAAGTGAAAATTTCAATGCCTCTTGGCTGGAAAATAAGTAAAATATGCCATTATCTCCAGAAAAATAAGCAGAATAATACATTTTTTTCATTATTTCAGTCATTTCTAATTTTAGAATGATACGAAGTGCAAACATGCAAGCATTTTCGCATCCCAAGAGATTTTAGTTGTCAGATAACTTTAACACGGCTTTTGACCTTAGTAAAAGTGAATAACAGAATATAAACATTCTTTGGTGACGCAAAATAGTTTTTATACTTGCTAGCTGTCAGTCAGCAAGGACATCAGAGTTTGGCTGTAAGCTGACTCTTAAATACATTTATATCCTCCCAAGAATGTTTTTAATTGTGAAATTGCATTTACAGAAAGTTTCAAACCAGATACTTTTAAGACTATTTTTTTATCAGTGCTAGGTAGCAAATGTTAGCATGCTAACACACCAACCAATCATGGCACCCAAACAAATCCAAAATGAGAATTTTGTTTTTTGGGTTGTAGTAGTGCAAAGTGTTGTGTATGATGTTCACCCACCTAAAAACTCTTTTAGCTTTTTGTTTCTGGATAAGAGCTGCTTTAGATGGATTCTGATGCATAGCCTAATTAGCACAGTCAAATAGCCATTACTTTATTCAGGCTAAAATGATTTTCTAGGCTCTAAATCTTGTTTAATGTTAACTGTTTGTGGCCAGTGTTCACATGAAGCAAAGGCGGAAACCCAAATAGAATGAAATGAGCCTATTTAGGTTAAGTTATCTCTTTTTGTATATTTAATTATCAAAAAAAGAACCAGGAGCCTAAAAAACGGCATACAAACGATTTACATGCTGTCTTTGCCAGATTAATTGAGGCGGGCTTCTTAGTTGTTTTTTGTGTTTTTTTAAGCGGGGTGTGAAGTGTCTTGAGTTTGTCTACAGCCTTTGCCCTTAATGCGGTCCACAGACGACTCTGAGTGACCCCTTTGACTCAATTATTTGTAGCTGTCTTGATCTGTGGCCATCTGTGCCTGCAGCGTTTACAGATTGAGAGTTGCTTGATTTTTAATTCTCTTTGCACGTGGGGCCAAATTCTTGCGGCACAACCACTTAGTTTTGGACACCAGTGAGGATCAGGTGTGATAATTACCATCCCTCAGGTCAAGCGGTGGATATATTTCTAATCTGGAACTCTTCTATGTTTGGCAGCCACATTTTTGGCACAAACAGTCAGGGTATAATTACTTTGGTGGCAAGGCATCATATTTAAAATTGTGGAGAGGGCATTGAAATATTATTCTCCACTCCCCCCCCCAAAATCAATTTTGTGAGCAGTCTCACTTAGCTGTTGTGATTTTGGCTTTTCAATTCCATTAAGAGGGATTTGCTGCATAATGACCTGCCAACTCTGTTGGAATACAGCTCGACTTCAAAACTAATCACAACCCCTCTCAGTGGAAAGAGGTATAAATGTAATTACTGACTGAAACTTAACATAAAGCAGACTTTACTTTGGAAAGTTTAGCATGATAAAGTAACATGGCCACTTAGAGGAAACTAATATTAGCTCTGACTCTGTCCATCAGATTTTACATCTTTAACTCTGACAGCAGCAAACATTCACTTTGACATCATTTGGATTAGCTCACAGATTTCCCTCCAGATTTTAATCAGTTTCCTGCACTGATAGGACATGGTCTCTTTTTATTTTTCTAGTGAGTCCAAATGTTATTGTTCCAAGCAAACACTTAAGCAAACACTTTATTCTGTTAAGCATCACTGGTAGGTGGCTTTTTTCAGGCTCCTCATCTGTATTGTCCCAGTACCCAGTACCGCTTTACGTTTTTTGACTGGAAATGCTCAACCTTTCTTGATTAAACACTAGTGTCAGTTCTGCTGTTGATTTTCTTTGATTACATTTCAGCAAATGTTTGTTTTCTCCAGTAACAGTCGATCAGGGTGATTTCTCTCATCACATTGCTTGATGATGATGGTTCACCCTTGTCCTTACAGGATCCAGTAACATGTTGGACAGTTCTTAAACCAGTTTTAGTAGTTTCATCAGTCTCCTTAGTTTTTGCGTTTGCTTGATGTAGATCAATAATATGACCCTTCTGGAACAGGGTCAGACATTTTCCCAGACTAACTGCACCCTCTGACATTCTTAAATGTATAAGTTTAGTAAAATCCAGGTGGCTTGTCTTGTTTTTTGGCCAGTTTCTTTCAGGATCATTTTGTGCCTTAACCAAAGATGCTCCTTCACTGCTCATCCATCCCCAATCCTTCTCACCCTTAAAAATGCATGTAGCTGCTGCATTTAAGTCCAACCACTCAGATTAAAGAACCCGATAGGAAGAACCATTGTTGGCACACTGTTGGCATCATTTCTAATAAACCCTTCCCCCTCCCCAGAGCTTTGCCAGAGTGGCGAGCAGTGGCTTGTCCTCAGCCGTCATAGTTTTTTTTCTCATAACGATAGTAAGAAAAGAAAAGAAAATCTGTGGAATTAGACTACATTTCTTGTGTTAGTTTTTCTTTCTCTTGTTTTCAAGAAAGTAAATCAAGAGAGCTGATGCTTCATATTTCAGTTGAGCCAGAGAGCAAGAGACTGATTGGGGAGACATCCATCCCACCACCCTAAGCTCTTTACGCCTCACTGTGAGAGGTTTTGGGTTGCTTCCAGGGTGGCTTAAATCATGGCTAAGCCACTGTGGGATTTGGAGTTTCACTCTGCATTCTCCAATTGTGGGTATTTTAATATCTGAATAATAGTTGAAACTGTTGTTTTAAAAGTTTAAGTGTTTTATACGGAGCAGGGAAGAACATGCTGTTTTGCGCTGACGAGAGTGGATCTGACGTTCTGCCAATTCAAAGAGTTTATAAAATGCAGAAAGAATCCCGAACAGACCAGGAGCCAGCGGCGTGACTGTCCGACGGGCACGAGCCAAAACATTCAAGGATGACAGTATTGTTTTTGCAGCTCAGCAAGGACGTCATCAGCACTCATAGATCAGATCACCCACCATGTAGAGTGACCGGTGTCACACAAACAGAGGATCCAGTTTCGGGCTGAGGGTAGTTACAGTGCAACCTACACAATATGAAACACAAACTGACCGCTCACGTGTAGCTGCCAAGAGTTTAAAAGAGGATCCAGTTGTTGACTTCTTTAACCTCCATGATTATTTTAATATCTGAGCAATATGGCTAATGGTCAGAAGCTAAATACTGAGCTACTGTCTTACACTTTCAAGGGCATACCTTTTTATTGAAACACTGTTTTAACACCTACTGGTTTACATGTTAAAACCATAACTAGCGTTCCAGTAATACCATCACCATTACGAATGCTGATGAAACTGGTTTTTCAGCTGATCTGGTCTGAAATATATTTTGTAGCATTTGTTCAGCTGGATGGTCAGGTGGAGGTTTGTCGCTGCACCTCATTTGTCAGTGCGCATTTAAAACTGCAGCTGGGAAAAATGTGCCTCGAAAATAGATGTGGCTTTGATTGACACTGCTCAAACCAGATAAAAGACGGGTCCTAATACAACAGTTACAGCATGAATATAATGGAAAATTAAAAAGTTACTACATTTTATTAAATGAACATCTGTAACATCTATGTAGGATTATCTTTTTTTATAGCAAAAATCCACCCAAGGGTGTTTAGTTCTGACAGATTTGTGAACATAGCTCTTTATAGCTCATTTACTCATATTCTGAGCTGTTATGTCATAAAAAAAATAAGAAACTTAAGGCTGAACTACATCACCTAACGCCTCACTTTCTAATGTCTGTCATTCACGAATCTCGCAGCCTATCAATACTCCATCCCGTCCCCTCCCCAGCTTCCTCCCTTAGACTCCAATCCTGACGGTCAGGGGGTACAGTTATGATCATCACCTCCAATACCTGCATTGAGTTGAAGGAGTGAGCAGTGAGTCAGCCAACTGATTTTTTAAAAATAACCTCTCAGTTTCATGTAATAGAGTAGAGGCCTGGTGTAAAAAAAAAAAAAAGAAAAAAGTTTATTAGCAACTCCGAGTCTGATGTAGGAGCATTTTTTTTGTTGCCACATTGTCTCTCTTTCCCTCTTCATATATTATAGTTGCAGTTGTTTCCAGTTGCTGTGTGGTTAATTAAAACAACTACAAGATGCAGGAATTTTAAATAAGAATACTTGTGGTTTGTTTGGCATTCATGTGAATAGAGGATAAAACCTGTAAGCACCGCTTCAAGCGGGCCGCCTGATTATCAAGTCCATATATAAATAAACAGTTTTACAGTTTACATGGTTTCTCTCATTTAGCCATTCACAAAAACACAATACAGCACTTCTATAACATAGCCACTCTATATATAGCAATGCATTGGGGGTAGGCATGACAGAGTTTAGTGTCCTTCCCAAGGACTTTACGATATGTGGCAGGGCGAGGGATCAATCTGCACTACGGACTCCGACCACTGATCACAGCCATTCACGTGAAAGGCAGTATTTGCACATAAAATTAATACATTTTGTCCTTTCTCTATGTAATACAGTGTTAGTTATTCTCTATTTCTGTGAGATCAGTGTGGATATGAAGGTTTTTCTGAGATGGGTCCATTTATTCTTTCATAACACCCATGATGCTATTCAGGCTTCCTCAGCAGAACTCTTTGAATCGTCGTCCTCTGAGCCTGTAGAAGTATTAGTAACTATTATTGTTTTGTTCTTTTACCTTCTACATGGATGTTTTATCAGCACAGGAGGCTTCGTTTTGACTCTATACCTGAGCTATGCTTTATACTTTCACTTCTTTATTCAATCAAGCACTGGCAAGCCATCAGACCTTTTCTTCGGCGTGTCTTCCAGCATGTTTAAAATGGGTCTTCTTTGTTGTTTTCTTTACTTCCTTCTTTGATTCCCAGCAGAAGCCTGCAGGAGCCTGCTACCTCACGCTGTGTGTTCTGAAGTTCACTGAGCAGCACAGATTAGAGCGCAGCGTGTTGATGTTGGGCTACGCAGCGAATCTGGGAGTGTGACGGGTGATGGAGACCCTGTAGGCACTTCTCCAGACGAACCTCACTTCTCAGGAGGATTCGGCCTTTTACTGACACCAGCTACCATTTCCCTCTGTGGCATTTTCTGCACCTCACCTTTTCATGTGTAAAGTAAATCCATTTTCTTTTAATTTTCATTAATTTTTTTTCAGTAATGGCAGTTACGGTCGGTTCCCGCTACGTTCGGTGGAGGCGTTATTTATATGAAGTTATAAATCAGCGAAAATCAAGCTGCCACATACTGTAGTACGGACAGCAGCTGTTTGGAAAGTTCACTGGTTATTTTTGACCTGCCGTTTTCGACACCACAGACTGTTTGCTAAAATGGTGTTAATATTTAAAATGCCATCAACATGCTCCCTTGCTGACTATCTGTGTAGAGGATATTACGCAACACGACTTGTTCACCTCTGCGGTTCAGCGAAGACAGCTGGGACAGGTTCCAGGAGACCCTGAAGAGGAAGATGGATATGACAACTTTTATTTCAGTCATTCATCCTTTGTTTCCGAAGGAAACTTTCAAGATCCACAGACACCATATGCGATGAATAGAATGTGTTTTGGAGCAGTGTCCACAAGAGGAAATGGTACCAGAGAGAACGCGCACGGTGCGTCTCAGAAGACTTTCTTTATTTTCCATCCTTCTCTAAAGCATTGTGTTATTAGCAGGGGGACCTGTTAATTTTTCCGTTCTAGGTCTCTCTGCAAATTGCAGCTGAATGGAGCTCCAGAGTGTGCCACCAAGGAAAAAAATGTGAATTTCTAACGAGCGACCAGGAACTGTGTAAGCACAGCCTGTCCTTTTGTGTCTCTCATTAGTGACCAAAACACACTAACCATCACACATGAAATGTTCGTACGGCAGTCAGATGATGCTTCATGTGTGCTGGGAAGGTAAAAATGTTTGCAGGTTCGCTTTCATTTGCAAAACTCTCATAAAGCAAACTTTAGTTGCTTCTAGAAAGGGAGTTTTTTTTTTTAATTCTCTCATGTGAAAATTTGTCATTTTATGATGGGAAATCTGAATTCTCATTTTTTTAAACAGATTTTCTTTATAAATCAGCACTCAAAAAGACAGACGGTAGAAGGCGTGTATAAGTGAATTTACATCATTTGTAGCATATAACTTAATTCAGCTGCATTTGCAAGCTCCTTTCAACTCTTCAGCAAGAAGTGATGAGGATGAGTGTTTCTGACTTCGCCTCATGGCTGGGATTGTTTTAGCTGCTAAATCTAGATCACAACAGCTTGCACAGCTTATCCTCGGATGTTGGGGTGGTTAAATTATTAAATTGACTGTCACCCAGACCCACCATAACCACGTCCCACCCCACCCATTCACTAAAACCAGAGAAATCAGTGTTTCCTAAAAGTGATGCCAGGACTGTACTGGAAAGATGTGTCACTGTAACAAATCTAGCTTGACTGGAGTTAATGCGGACATCAACCCTTAACGTAACTTGATTATCTTGACAACAAAGAGGTAAAAGCTGTAAAGCACCTATATCTGTCACTGGGTGAATATATTACATGTAAACTAAAAAGTTTGACAAAATTAGTTTGTTTCTTTCTATTATTTGTGATTTTTTTTTTACTTTTTAATTTTGAGGTGCAAATATAAAGTCTATAAATGTATCACCATCATATTTCATATGAGTTGTTCGTGTCATTCTGGACACTGATAGAATTAATCTCTTAGGATTTTGTAAGGAAGATGTATTAATTTTAAAACAAAAGTTCTTTTATATATAATTTTAATCTGGAAATTAAAATGCGTTCACTATCAAAAAGCCTTTGCTTGGAGGTCATTTTGCTAGAAATTTGCGTCTGATATAACCCTGCTTGGTCTGTCACTCAGCTATTTGCTCTTTTGTTGTAACTTTCTCCCGTATAATAAAGTGCCATAAAATGATGCAACAATAGTTGCGAGAGACAAACGTGTATCAACTCGAGTCCCATGTTTATTACTATTATTTTGCCGATTTAGTGCTAAATAGGGAAGACCATGAAATCAGTTTATTATTAGTACCTTTTCTGTAAATTTATTACAGTATAATAATCTATTGCTTTTTCCTTTTTATGGTGTTAGGTGGAGTAAAACACAAGAAGCCACAGCTGTTTTTGCCCCAGATGCTGTTTTGAGGTGAACGCGGGAGATGAGAAACAAATCTTAAATCATGCACTGATATAGAGTCAAAGAAACTGTTAATATATAATATAATATTCATAAAACATATGTCATGGCAAATATGTACAATAAGACAACACACGATATCAAATTTAACTGAATGTCAGCAGTATTTCTTTAAGCATACAGGGAAATGTCTGCAGAGCTTTAGACCAGGTGCGTTGGTGGGTCGTCATCCTGCCGAGGGCCAGTAAATCTGCGTTGTTGTGGACGTCGCTGACAGAAAGCCAGTTTTGTTTTATGGATGTAAGGTCTTGTGTGGATAGCTGCAATACAAAAGAAAGTATGGTGAGTGTAAATAACAAAGCTTCTGCCAGGGACTTCAGAGGAACCGGCTGTTTTTATCAGTGTTTTTATGGTCAATCATATTTACTGTGAGATTGAACACACAATAGTTGAAGTGGCACATTCTTTTCATGGCAGAACGGACAGTGTTGCTCTTTGTCATGCGGCAGGACTGGATTGTATAAAATTTACACCACAGAGGTGTATTTATTCCCTCAAAGGTGAAGATGTGGTCAAAACTTACATGTCTAAACTCACCCAAGCTGATTACTGCTTTTACTGAGTGAGGCTTTTCTCAGTAAAACATTGTCTAATATTTATGTATTTTGTTTTCATTTTCAAAAATATGGGCTCGAGATAAGATGTCTATTGTGTCCGTATTTTTCCCAATGGGTTCTGTTTTTATGTCCACAAAGCAAATCAAATCAAAACTGTGTGATAAACCTTTTTTTCAGAATAATTTACCATCACAATTTGCTTAGTGGAAAAATATTTAATTTCCACCTTAAAAAAACATTCTTAAAGTAAATTGTTATAGAATGAACAAGTGCATTTTTGTGTATATAAACAGTTTGTTAGCTGCTGTTCAGAAGCGGGTTTCGGCCGGTGGAAAAGGAGATGCATTTGGATTTGGAGATGATGTCATTACTGGAGAGCAGGTCTATCCTGGCTCGGTGCTGGCAGTTATCGCTAATGATGTGGAAGCTGCTGCACGGGGCTCCACAGAAAGACTGGAAGACAACACTTTAATCGGCTTTTTATAGAAAAGATGAGCAAGAAATCCCCTAAACCCAACGCTTTTACTCGTGAGTGTGAAAGTCTCAGGCACACACAACAAAAGCTGACGCAATCCTGCTTTTGATACTGTACTGTGTACACGATGTTCCCCCCTCCTGGGAGAGGCTTCTGAATGATGTAGCGCATGTCTGAATATCACATCCAGGCACTCCAGACACCCACCGAGTCTATGAGGGTTTCCAGGGATTCCCAGCTGAAAGAATGGTTCAATTCATGTTGAAGGAGAGTTTTAACGGAAGGCTGTGCTCTAAAATATCAATATGTATAACGTATAAATGCCAAGTCAGCGTTTGTGTTGATCTGAATCTTGCTTTTTGACTGAAAAAATACAAGAATCCAAGTTTGAAGGTGCATGTTCAGGTACCGTTAAACATTAAATATCCTCATGGAAGTCCAGATGGAGAAGCACAGAGATTTCCACTGTGTGAGTGGAGGTTTGGAGAGTTGTAAGTGACTTACTGAGATATAGATAGTGTAAAATGTTCTGCGAACAACGACAACAGAGGACATTTCAGTCAAAAATGGTTGTCATATGTAGTTTGTGCAGCAGGTCTGAGCTGCAGAAGTGACTGTGACCAAGATAACTCTGTTGTTGTGCAGTCGTGAAAAAAGCAAAAAGCATAAATACTTCCTCTTTAAAATGATCTCTCTCTCCCTCTCTCTTTCTCCCACTCTCTCTTTATCTCTCTCTCTTTCTGTGTTTCATCTTTTCTCTTATTTGTTATGTATCCAGTCCATACCAGGTCAGAAATGCAAGAAACTGCAACGTAAGCTGCACAGTGACACATGAGATATGACTCTGTGTCACTATTTAACTAAAATGAAGCCAAAATGCAGAAGCACTGACTTTTTTTTTCTGTTTTTCAAGAATAAATAGGATAATTCTGTTTTCTGAATTACCAAAATAATTTCTATTGAATTAAAAAAAAGAAATTCAGAACTTTTTAAATTTACAAGGTGATAAAGGGTTCAAACTAAATATTGTTTATTATTCTCATAAGCTGCTGTTACTTAATGCAGATGGGAGCCTCTTACTGGACCTTGAAATATTATGCTAATTCACAAGTTTATCCAGACACACAAAAAGTAATGTATTATTACTATTCCAGAAACATGGTTTCATTTGAAATTAAATGAATAAATAAAAAACTGCACCCTGCAACAGCTTCATGTAAATTAGCAATTAAATCGGCATCTGGAGCAGTAAGATTTCTGATTGGCCAAAAGACTAGATCATTATTATTCAGAGAGTGACTGCATGACAATTGAAAAATAACAGAATACTATTCAATGTGAATGTTCTTGTGATTGTACCCTATTTTCAATTGAACGCAGTACGCTTGAGAAGCCAACAGTCTCAAGTCGTTCTTCTCCATCCCGTGAATCTCAACTTCATTTTTGGTCCTCGGTTCCAGAGAAATAACTTTAGTCACTGATCCTGACACAATGAACTCATCACCGTCGTCTCTGAATACTTGAGCATTAACTCATTCATAAATTACTCAGGCATGATCAGGATGACACATGACGAGCTAATTTCTCCTCACACACATTCACAGCCACCTGGGGATGGTCTGTATGAACTGCTGCTGCTGTCGTCAGACACTGCAGCCCATTATATAATGCATTATCATAATTTGTAAAGATGAGTAATGTTGCGCATTCTGCCAAAGTGGGATTGAGGTTTTCAATTAAGATGATGTATGAATACACTGCATCTCTGTAAAGTACAGTGAATGAAGTGCACTACTCTGACGTCGATGAGCAATTCAATTGCATCGTCCTTCATTCTTTAAATGGGATCTGTAAAAGTTGAATGATCCAACGATGAAATAAAACTAGAAAAAAAAGTAAATCTTTTTTCACCTGCAACATGCAACAGTATGCAGTTTACCAATCTATGGTGCACAGCTTAAAATGAGAGAGCTTCGCTGTGCGTGCCCCTTGAAAGTGATCCCAATTTCTCTGGTGGCGTTTCACAGCAGGATGTGTCTCCCCGTTGCTAGGAGACGTGTCACTGCCGTCCAGAACTTGTGCCAGTCATCTATTCTGCAGTAAATAATCATCACCTGCAGCTAAAGCCACACAATGAAAAGCACAACTGTGATTTCCGTTTGAAAAGTTACATGAAACCAAGATGGGTTTTTCTTTTGAAATATTTTTTATCATTAAAGCAGTAAAAGAGGAGATAAAACACAAAATAAAACAAAATAAGAAGAACCAGCTTCAATTTTGGGATGGTTTAAATCACATCTTGAAAGTCATTAGTTCATTCTGAAGTAATGATGAGGGCAGCTTCAAGCCTGTAATTTATGCAAAACGTGATCAAATAGTTACTTATTTTGACATAGTTCTGGCAACATAATCTTCATTTTAAAGTTGCGGGGTGGCTGTGGATCAGTGGGTAGAAAGATGATCTGCTGAAAACTGAAAGCGGTTGCTTGCTTGCATTGTCTTTTTTGTAGTTGTTTAAAGCTGAACGTCGAAAAAAAAATAACAATAATGACACGTTCCTATAAAGACACTGGCAATGAAAAAGACAGATGAGCGTCAACTCATCTCATTAACGACTTTTTGTTAGTCACGATATAAAAAGATCTGGTTTTGTCAGTCTGACAATATCTCTGTAAGTTTGCCAGCCACTTGTAAGAGGCGCAAAACTAAGAAGAACAGCTTTCTACTGTCATTTGGATCGTTCAATCAGAATTTCCTGTTGAAGCTGAGCGTTTATGTAACACGTGTTTTTTGTAATTCACCTAAAGACCGTGCTCCGGGAAGGTGCCGGGATCCAGGAGCGCTATCCAAAATCAGTATGCATGTTGTGTTTTTGCCCCATGCTTGGGGCGACAGACAGACACAGCCAGCGATTTCAGCCTAGGAGAGATGCAGCTGTCTCTTAAAGGCACAATCTGCCACAGTGCAGAGCCTCTGTCTGCATGTATCAGTGGAATAATTTAGTCTGTTAATGTAAAACACAAATCTGATATATACCAATTCTAGTTTGATGTGGAATTATTGTCAGTTCTTCACATTTTGACACGTGTCAAGCAGAAAGCATGTCATAACATGTCTCCAACTTGAGGTTTTGAAACGATAACAACAACAACAACAACAACAGCAGCTTGGCACTGCAGCGATGAAGTTGCCTTTCTTGTCAGAGACGCCCCGTCATATGTTCGGCCAGCTGTGAAGGAGCGGGGGTTCAACAGTCATGATGCTGTAAGTGTCTTAAATGGTCATCTGGTGTCCGTGCTGGTCAAGGCTGCTGTCAATCATATTCAGGGACTGTTGTCAGAAACATACCAATATGATGTTATTATCCAGGGTGAAGGCTAAACTGTGAGTGTAGTTAGTGAAGATGATTATTTGTGACCAGGGTGTCTTTAATAATCAATAGCCCTTGACACAAATATGCTGAAGCTACACAAACATCAAGACTATCTATCTATCTATCTATCTATCTATCTATCTATCTATCTATCTATCTATCTATCTATCTATCTATCTATCT
>JAOWBL010000011.1:6261644-6292551 GCA_028564865.1 Zenarchopterus dispar | reverse complement strand
ACATATATATATATGCACACACACATACATACATACATACAGACATACAGACAAACACCCATATATGTTTGTGTGTGTGAAAAGGCTTTTCTGTGGATAATTTCACATATTAGGCATTGAAAGGTTAACTCACTGAGGGTAGAGGGGGAATATGAAATCTTTAGATAAAATATCCATCTGTTGGACCTTATGCATAAATATCACAGTTGTGGTGAGGAATTAGATCAATACTTTTTTTAATTTGACATATTTGCCTTTTTATTAATATCATTTCTAAAGGTCTAGGATTAAATATGATCAAAAACTTAAGCACAACTTCCAGGGTGGAAATTTTTTTTTATTGCTGGCTTTCTTTTTAGTTTTTTTCTTTGTTTGTTCCTTTCTGAAAGTTGAAAAATGTCTATATAGACATCATCAAATGACTTCTTCTTTTTTAATTTAGATATATTTATTGCAGATATGCAGCTCAGATAAAAAGAGATCCCTCCAGGAAGAATGTCACTTTTACATGATAAAATACTTCAACAAAAATAAAAACTCCTGATCATGAAGGAAAGTTTAAATATTATTTCAAGAATAACGTTTCATCAGTACATTTTTAACCCAACTAACCACCATTCTTCCCGTTTTAAATATTTTTTTTGTGTTTTTAATGCAGCTACTCATTAAAATGACTTATTAATGCACATTCTTCTTCTTCATTAAGTTAGTTAACTGTTTGTCTCCACGGTCTTGTTAAATCTTGAATGTATAGCGAGCTTGTGTTTTCATCTGAGGTGTGAATAATAACTTGAGAGGATATTTTTAACTTCCAGGTCATTAATACTCGTACACAGTCATACTAACCTATTACATTCTCATATTACTTGGTTAATTATGTCTCTTTAGTTGAATTCTTCGTGCCACATACAAGCTTTTGAGGGTGAGACTTCACTACATTGCTAGCACTTGCTATGACTGCCTGATAACATAAAAGAAGACACGAATCCTGCATGCACTTAACCCTTAAACTACTGCTTTGGCTCTGCATTTCCATCATGTTTGACTTGATATTCACATGTAATGTTGTCCATGAGATCATGAGATGGGTAATGCAAGGCTGAGAGGAAAGCAGCACCATTTGTTTGATGAAACATTGCACTTGTTTTGCAGTTATTTAAGGGTTAATCGGGTATAGCGACAAGTTTCTGCTTGTGTTTCAATGAATGCATGCCCTTTCTCAACAGAGAAACATTGGGGAGAAAAATCCCAAATATTGCACCTTTTCAAACACTTATGTTTCTCTTCTTTTGGAAATCTTAAAAATGCATTTTCAGGAGAAGAATAATGCATCTTTTATGATTTGTATATATAGTTATATGCATTTATGACATTTTTTCTCACTTGACTGTTACCATCTACCCGTGGAAGTAAAGGTACTTTGTTTTTGTCTTTAATAGTCCCATCGAGTCCTGTCAGAACTTCTACAAAGACTTCACACTGCAGATCGACATGGCATTCAACGTGTTCTTCTTGCTGTATTTTGGCCTGCGTGTAAGTAGACTTTTTTTTGTTGAAAGGTAAATTGAGAGGTTTTGCTCTGCGGTCTTCGTTGTGAATTTAACCGTTTCCCTTCATGTTCACAGTTCATTGCTGCCAATGACAAGCTGTGGTTCTGGCTGGAGGTGAACTCGGTGGTGGACTTCTTCACGGTTCCTCCAGTGTTCGTGTCTGTGTACCTGAACAGGAGCTGGCTGGGTAAGGAAACACTCTGCTCTCTCAAACTTAAAGCTGTCAGGCAGTCATTTACCAGTGGCCTGTGGCGCCACCTAGTGTACTTAAATGGGTTTACAGACAGCTCAAACAAGCAACTTGGTGGAATTATATGGTTATATACGCCCATGTTTTGGCATATGTATTTCATACTTTTGCCAGGAAACTTAAAAGTAAGTTGTTGCATGTAAAATCTAAATGATTCTCACTGGGACTCTGGAATCAAATTAAAAACACAGCATGGATGATTTGAAGGCTTCATTGACTTTATTTATTTGACTCATGCTCCTCTACTTGACAATCTTATTAAATATAATATGGCTGACAAGGGTGGTTAATAAAAGCAGTTTGACTTGAATGTCACTTTTGATCGATTCCACACCTTTGCAGTTCTTTGCTCTTTGTGCTGCATTTATCATTCAGATGCCCTTTGCTTCTCCAGCAGCACCTGAAATGACTCTAGGGTGAAATCACGCTGTGATTGAAAAGTACTCAAGTGGACAAAAAGGGCTTTGTTGGTGGATGAAGCCTGAGAATAGAAGTCAATATGCTAAATGTGTGAAACTCATCACTTGGAGAGGTCTGTGAGGAATTAAAGGATTACGAGGGATATTTTTCCCCTTTCTGTTTTCTTTTTTGGCTGTAATTTAGGTTCTTGTGGGTCTTTTCAATCCCCCTCTGACAGCTATCAAACAAACTCACAATGAAAACATCCCCTACCTTAGAGATGGTATGGTAGCTGGATAGGAGCAGGCGCTGTGTGTTCCTGAGCATTTTCTGATGGTTCACAGTTTAAGCTGCTCCTGGCTGCTGGTGCCATCTAGTGGACATGTGGAAGTATGGCAGGCACTTAAACTTGAACATTTCTCTCACAGCATTGCCATTATTCTGGTACATGTAGATGATTACATCCAGTGTCTGGAACAGTGAGTCGCAGATAGATGTTGATTTGTGAGGTGTGCATGATTATTTTGCTATTTAAACATGTATACTATGGTTTGATTTGTTATTTGGTCTGCTCCATGCTCTCTTATGACAGTTTGATGTGCAAACATTTACCAGTATAATAATTTAGATGTTCCTTATTCAACTTTTTTGAAAATAATTGGCATGCAAGTTGGCTGTTGCTTGCTCTGCTTCAGATATGCTTATACAAGTTGCTAAAATGTTAAAAGCGTTATTCGTTCCCCTCTTTATTCTCCTTTCTCTCAAATTTGCATAAATCAACAGTACACCCGAGACAGAGTTCTGACTTGGTGAAGCTGTTGTGTTTAAACTTGAAACAGCAATGAATATTAATGAACTAAAGAACACATGTGATGAGACAAAGAAAGAGAAAAAGAATCTGAGTGTGGTTTCGTTTATCACAGATATCTGGTGTTTACTCAAAACTGAACTAATCTACCAAAAAAAAAGCTCTAAAAATAGTGTTGGCCAAGCAACAGCCCAAAGCTCAAACATGCTCAGTTTACAGTGGTACGAAAGAGATAAAAGGAGGAAATATTTAATGCATTTCAAAGCTAAAGTCAACACATTTTTGCATTGTCTTTTTTAAAAGATGAGAAACTTATTTTGTTTTGACAGACTAAGCATGATCAACCAACTATTTTCAGGTCATCTTATAATATCTTCATATTAAAGTCTTCTGAACATCATCCTTTTCACCTTTATCAGTCAGGTTTTATTGATCTCTGATGAAATAGATCGTTCTGGATGATATACAGATATATGAATGGCACTGATGTTTGCTGTATTGGATTTCTAGTGGGGAAAAATCCTTAATCTCTCTGTCGGTGAGCAATTAGTGATGGAGGATTAATGCATGAATCTGTTTGGTTAGACTGAGGTCAAATGTCAGGCGTGGCTGCTACCAGCTAAGCAGAGTCTGATCTTTTCTGATCCAAAGTCCACATATTTCAGCGGGCAGTCATCTACCAGTCCTCCCTTCTGAACCTTTTGACACAAATGCTCCTTCAGTTTTTGCAAATACTCGCCTTTATTAACATGCTCATTTGTTCATGACAGGCCCGTGGGTGTGAGCATGAGACTCCAGTTGGATATTGAGTAGAATATGCTCTCAAATGTTTTGTTGATAAATACAGTAATAGTAGCTTTTACTGAAAATTCTGGATACGGCGCTGAAATTCTGAGCTCTGCTAATGTGAGTCAATGAGCATCAGATTTATCTTTGACTGATAAAATAATCCAGTGCAACATTATTTTTTCCAGATTAGATAGATGCTAAAAGTGCAGTAGTCATAGATTGCAGCTTTTAAAAAAGTTTTAATGTATTTTCTACAAAGATGGGGTTTAAAAACAGGGGGTTTGTATTAAGTTTTCACCTGAAATGTCTCCAAAGACAAATGAAGAGCTCCCAATTTAAGCACGCTTCAGGTTAAATTCACAGGGATGACTGCCACCAAAGGAAAATGTTAATAGTTTTGTTTTTGAGGTTTGACTTAATTCATCTACTAGAAGTTTTACTAAAATTAACCATGTAATTTAACTCAGATGTAACAATTCTCTCTAAAGGGAAAAGTGTCAGACTGAACCATTTGGTATTTAAAATATATGCCATAAGTGTTAATTAAATATTTCTGAGAGATAAAGTGGATCTATCTAAGGCAGAAAAGTGGCAGTTTTGTAAGTGATTATATTGTGGTGTGCTTATGGACTTGAAGTGTCATTAAAACCCGACGTTTCCATCATGTCCTTGAAAAACAGCTCCGTTTTAATTCACTTGGTGTTTTAGTTTTTCAAATACATGATCCATAATAGATTCTTACATTTATCTTATTGATCCATAGAGTCTTATTTATGTTTACATTATATTATTCAGACATATTTAAATGATGTCTTGGGCTCTCACTAAAATACTGTTTTGTGGACTTTTGCATTGTCTTTAAGGCTTTTGTAATCTTCTGAGGTCCAATGTCTCTCATTTATGGATAATTCAACTGAAAAATTATATTTAAAAATTATATTTTAATATTTTTTAGAGGCCAAAAAAAAAAAAAAAAATCTGATGATAGGACTGCAGGGAAATCATTTTGTCTTCCTGTTTCTTTTTTGTTAATTATGTTCCAAAATCCATCACTGGACACTAAAAATATGAAACATCCAGAAACATTATTCTGCAGTGTTTTTTTTTTTTTGAAGAAGAAGAAGCTGTAGGATGCATAAATAAATTGTCTATATTATGCAATATGTACGACTGAGAAATAAGAAAAAAATTAAAATCATCCCTGTGGTTGAACTTAGACTAAAAGGTAGTAGGTGTTTTCTTTCTTACAAAACCAGTGACACCACCTCACACTTTATTGTTCCAGTATGAAATTTGTTTTCACGGACCGTCTTAGTCCTAAGTATACTGAAGCTTTAAATACTCAGGCTTGTGTTGACTGCTTTATTGTCTGTATTTTATCAGGTGTTACTAACTTATGGATTGTTACTGACAGAGTCATTAAAATCCATAAATTGCAGTAAACTTTGCACTTTTTCATACGCAGTTTTCCAGGCTCGGTTTGTTTTGTGGGGCTACAGTAGGTGTGCAAAAAAGGATCCACGCTCTTCTTGCATAAGATTAAATAATGAAATATGGTTTGCCAGCAGCAGTTGTGGTGTCACAGTGACGAGATGTAGGTTATATTGTGAAGCCAGCTGATGGGCAGACTCGCTGTCCGGCCTCTTCCTTTCCCTGGATGATTCCTAAAGAAGCTTACACTCTAATATCCTGATGGGAAAAGGGGTTTGCTTTAAGCTTGCCGAATGTACCAAATCACCAAGAGGATGCTGTTGAAGGTCTGAGGTAAATCAGATCACAATGCTTCTTCAAAAAAGAGCTGCTTTGGACGCCAGCCTGTCGGGTGTAAATATCACAAAAGCGCCCGATTCCTCCTTCGATGTTTTTCATTTTGATTTTTGTTTTTGTTTTTCCACCTGATGTCTGGTGAGGTGGGTGCAGCACAGTGAAGAACAGACGCTGGCTTCAGATTTGATGCTGGAAACTTTTTTCCTGTAATTTCTAGACATGATTCCTACTAAAATGTTAGTGTACAAGGGGCCTGACGGAGGCACACGCTCCGAAACGATTTCTAGCACAGCGAGACGCAGGAAATCAAGCGGAGAGCTTTTCCAGAAGGGCTACAGGGTCAGGATGGGCCACGGGCTGGTTGCCGACAAAGAGGACCAGGAAAGCTTCTGCTTCACCCTTGGTGGATGCTTCCATGTAGTCTCCTACTGGGGTAAGACCTGCAGGATGTGGAAATGGTGGGAATCTCTCACAGAAACCGAAGGCTGGCATGTCCAGAACTTTTTGGACTGTGTGTGTGTGTGTGTGTGTGTGTGAGCTGGAGCAGGTTCAGGATTTCTGTGTGTTATGTTCCCCAGCTGGCAAACGCTCACTTGAAATGATAAATGAGCTTTGGCAACACCCGCTGTAGTTTACATCCTTTTAAAAGGATGATTTATTTCGATTTTTTTAGCTGGATGATTGGCTCTAATGCCTCTGATTTGTGTCTTTTGGCAGTCGCACAAATCCGCTCGAGCTGGGAAATTTGCCGGCTCAATTAATACAGGTGGAGGTGGATGTTATTTAGCCGCTCACGCGTGGCAGAGCCGGTTTGTAATTGTTGCCATGGATGCGGCTTTCTTCAAACCCAATTTATCCTATTAATCATTTGGCTTTTTAAGCTGAGGAGGGATCTTTCTTGGCAGGACATTGCATTTAGCTTAATCACGTAATTTTGTAGAAGCTATTTGAGCTTTTTTACATGGAAATACCATTTAATACCTCAAACCCAAATGTTTTATTTAACGTGTAAACATGAAGCAGGAGCTCAGGCTGGCATTGGCACAGCTGATTTTGCCACTCATGTTGTCCTTGAACTGCTGGCAACAGGCACTGGGTCGTTTTTTTTTTTTGTATTCTCACAAATACCCTCAAATTTCAGATTTGACGTCACATCTGTTTACTCATCCATTTTGGCGTGACAGCATCCACCTGTCTGTTGCTCTAATCCAGGTTTCATCTCTTCCACGTTTCGGATTTTTACCGGGCAGGAATGATTCTTGTATCAGGTAGATGCCGGTGCATCGCGACGCTCCGGGGATTAAACAAAGGCAGCTATGGGTTGATGAGGAGATAGTTGGGATTATGAACGTGCTTTCTTTTTTCATTTTTCGCACATATTCCAAAGTGCTTCTTTAATACAGTAAGTGCTCAGTGCTGCTTGATCAGCTGGGGCTTTTTAAAATTTATTTGTTTTTATTTTTTTCATTATCTTTAAACAATATGAATCCGTTGAAGCTGTTAAAGATGGATGAAAGTATAAAAGGTATGGTGCCGCTGTTGATCCAAAATGTCACTGGCATTGACTTAATTGTTACTAATCGTTTCTGATCATTCTTTTCATTTCTTATGCCCACAGGTTTGAGGTTTTTAAGGGCTTTAAGGCTGATACAGTTCTCAGAAATTTTACAGTTTTTGAATATACTAAAGACAAGGTGAGTGTAATGATGTTTCTTCTTGTTTATATCCCTCTCTGTGACGTTGGTTGCTTTTTTTCCCCACTTGGTTTATGAGTGAACCTTTGATTTAAAAGACTCTTGCTTAGTTGTAAGTGTGAATACTGTTTTATTTTGAAGCAGAAAAGAGAACTTTGCGGAGTATCGCCTAAGGAAAAATAAGCGTGAGCTTGTATTAGAATTTGGTAAACACTAACATCAAGTTTAAATTGTATTTCTCTGCACTGCTGTCAGTAACGCGCCGATGTGCACAGCTGATGTGTCGCGCTATATCATGCAGTCTTGAGTGAAACAGATTTTTGTTTTTGCCATGCTGCTTAGAATTAAAGCTTTTGCACAGATGTCATGTCAGGAAGAGCTTATAGCATAACAAAATGCTTTAGAATAATCTCCTTAGTCTTTCACAGATGACAGTTACACACAAAGAAGTTGACAGAGGTCATGCAAGGACTTTATACTGCAATAAGACACATAATGCAGTAGTTAAACCACCAAATTGTATTTACTTGTTCATGGAATTCAACAACAACAAAAAAACATTCAGAACATTTGCCAAAACCCATGCTCAAATGCATCTAAGTGTTTTGTTGTTTTCTGTTAATTTTATGTGTAAAACATCTCAGGATGAACTATAGTTTGTCACATTGAATCACTGCAGATTTCCCCTGCATGCCGTCTAAACACTATGATTTAAAAAAGCTCATTTGTCAGAGAAATTCAACTGAATGAAATTGAATTCTAGTTGAGATATATTATTCCTCCCCCAGTTGATATTTTATCTGTTGCTTTTATCTTTTGTGTGCTCCTCAGCAACTCAATTAAACTGGTGAACCTGTGCTCCATCTTCATAAGCACATGGCTGACTGCAGCGGGGTTCATTCATTTGGTAAGTCAGTAGAAGAGCTGCTCATTATTAATTTATATTCAGCTTTATATATATATATATATATGAGGTGATCTGAGATCAAATGATTGCAGACTAACTGTGAAATTTAGTCCCGTGTAGGCTATGATATCTGAGATTAAAGGCACTCTATGTAGCAATACCACTTCATATCACATGGGGGCAGCATTTCAGACTAAAGTTCATGTCTCAACCCCTGGCACAAGACACAGCAAAATGCAGCTTTACCAGTAAAAAAAAAAAAAAAAGTGGTATTACAAGACATCCTTGTTCATTCCCACCATATGGCCAGTGGCTCTTTTATCAACAGAGCAGATCTATATGCCCCCATGTGATCTGAAGTGATCTTGCTACATAAAATGACTTTAATTGTGTTGTGTGTTTTGGAGGCTGCAGCTTCCTTTCATATTAGTTTGTATGTTGATGGTTTTAAGTATCCCATTTTAATAATAAAATAAAGATTTGTACTTTGACGTACACAGAAATCGCCAGATTTTCCACACTAATAAAGCATCCACTGAGCCTTTTAACATTTTTGTTTTGTCCTTTTTTTTGTTATAAAAAATGATAAATCTCTACCTTACTTCCAGGTGGAAAACTCAGGGGATCCATGGGAGAACTTTCAAAATTCCCAGGCGCTGTCCTACTGGGAATGTGTCTATCTCCTCATGGTTACCATGTCCACTGTCGGTTATGGAGACGTTTACGCCAAAACCACCCTGGGTCGTTTGTTTATGGTCTTCTTCATCCTTGGTGGTTTGGTAAAAATATCTTTGTTACTTGTTCCACTTTTTTAAAACCTTGTTTGCATTATATCGTGGCAGGTGTTGGCAAATGTTGGGACTCAGCTCAGGAAGCCTTTCACCTGCTTGGACACTGATGTGTTTTTGTGGCTCACTACAACACCACAGTATGCTTCGTGTCATGTGCTGTATGAGATGTTGACAATGTTGGAGAATCTGTTCAGGAAGACTGTTGATGTTTTTCTTTGTGACAGTATTTTTCTTTTATGACATTTTTTGTTTCTGTTACTGCAATAATTATGAAACTTACTACGGTTTCAGGAGACTCCACCTTCCTGCTTCCCCTCCCTCTTTCCAACAAACACAGTGGGGCTGATTTACTGAAGCTCAGCTTTATGGATGTAACACCATCGCTACATCTCACTCTGCACAAATATTCCCAGTTGTATTAATTACCCAGATCTTACGCTGGCACAAAATCTCCATTCTGGGATTTATAACCGACCACCTACCTGATAAAGAAATTTCATTTTAAAGGATTATTAAATGTTATCAGAATGGAGAAAGTGTAATATTACAATGCAGGTAAAGATTTTTTTTTTTGTCTCTTCAGAAAGCCACATTTCTTTTACAGTCTTTTGATAATTATTTTAACTGAGAAAGACATGCTAATATTTCAGATGAAATAAATCATGGAAACTGAGTCCCCAGTGTGGACAGCTAAATTAAAGTCACTCTGTCTAAGAAAGCATTGTTCAAACCTCATGGGTTTTTATTTATATTCAAGGAGACATTAAAAATATTCAGATAGTTCATATAAATCAGACTGAACTCAGGGGGGTTATGTGTGAAGTGGTACAAAATTCAAACATTTTAATCTGAAGGAACAGTCAAGCCATTTAGAAATATGTTTCAGTGTTTTAAACATCAAGTAGGCTAAATAAAGGGTTACAAAAATGTGATTCAAAATAAATTGGAATACAGTTATTACACTACTAGATTAAACCTGATGACAGTTGAAGGAAAATAAGGCAGTCTTTTTGTTTGACTGAGTTATTTTCTCCTTCTAATTGCTTAGCTACACTAAATGGGCAAAAATATGGATAAACTTTCCTCCTTTTTATATAAAGAATTCTGCACAAAACGTGAAAAAAAACCCCACATTTTTAGATTCATATTAGATTTTAAATAAAATAAAATCATCTCTTAACAAAATCCCTTTTTAAAATGAAAACATAATTAGATGTTTTGGTCTCTTGTAAAAAGGAATTTGTCCTCCTTTTGCTCTCTTTTCTTATTGCACCAAATGACAGACGGACATTTGGGATGCAGCGTGGTCTTAAAGATTTCCATCCATTTTGCTGTGCTGCTCAGATCAACCCAACATGTGTGTTTGTTGGACTAAACATGGCATCTAAGGTTTCTTTCTTCTTGATTATTATAATTTTGATTTTTCTACCGCAGATCGACATACCGCTCACCAGCTGTCATTTTTCTCCTTTGTTCTTCCAATACTGTAAATATTGGCCTTTTAATTTCCTTTTTCATTCTCATATGTTTTTTTCATAATATTTGGAATGTAACTGTTACGTAACAAAAAAAACATTACATTCACACAATTTCCCTCTGCTAATTTGAATAGAAATAATGCTTCTTTTTCTATTAACAAAAGAAAAAAATACTAATACTTTTGCGCAAACAGTAGTTTTTGAGACTTGAAAGATTTCTTTAAGCTAAATTAGAGGACCTGCTCTTCTCTTCTTGTCTTTTTTTTTAGTCTCCTCTTCTGTCTCCTATCTTCTCCTTAGGCCATGTTTGCAAGCTACGTCCCTGAAATCATAGAGTTAATAGGAAACCGCAAGAAATATGGTGGTTCCTATAGTGCGGTTAATGGGAGAAAGTAAGTATTCAAGGAGGCTCTACTGCCTCCGCCGCAGTAGAACCTTCTCTGCATGCCCTTTTCTTTTTCTTTTCCATGCATGTAGGCCATGTTTGCTCGCTACGTGCCAGAAATTGCTGCTCTCATCCTTAATCGGAAGAAATATGGAGGGAGTTATAACTCGACCAGAGGCAGAAAGTAAGTCAAACAAATTGATTAAAAAAAAAAGAAGAAAGAAATAGCAAACTTGTAATGGTGTGGTTTTGTGTGACTTGAGTGTCCCTCTCATAAGGAGGAGATTCTCAGATTTGTGTTTAACAAAGACATCATGAAACTGTGATTTGAGATGTAATGATGTCAGATAGCGCTGAAGTCACACTATGACTGAAGAACTTGGCCAGGATTCATGTGTTGATTGTTTTGCCGCTGCTTTTACATATGTACAAGCTGTCTTTGCCGCCTGTCATGAACTGATCTCTGATTTTACGCTGAAAAGAAATCTCCATCTTAACAAGCGCATTTTGTCAACTTTTGACTTCTAAAAGTTTTATTTTCTTAAAACAACTGGAGAAAATGTGTGCATTTTATAGCCGCACTGCCTTAAACTGATTTTTGGGAAAACATAAGTAAAACTAGAAGAGTTTTGACTAACTTTAATGTCTGGCAGATTTTTTTTCAATTGTTTTAAGAAAAAAGAGTTTTTATGGCTCAAAAATTTTAAATGTCCTTGAGAAGACAGATATCTTCTCAGTATTATCATGTATTGCAGATGTCGTATTGTCCTGCTTAAATGTGCCACATGTAGGATTTTCTCACTGATTTATAAACTGTGACCGTCCATGTACTGCTGCTACAGAAAATTGTGTTCTTTATCTGCTTATGAAAGACTTAAACATCTACTCAAGCCCATTCATATTTTACCGCAGCACCCACTGTACCCACAGGAGAAACAAGTAAAAAGGATTAAAGTGCCAAACTCCTCACTAATGCAAAACAACAACAACATTATTTTATTATGTAAAGTTTTAATCTCAAATATCACTGTCCTAGTTTAAGTCACCTGTGATTAACAAGGTGACAACAAATTGGTTTTTCTGCCCCAGCTAATGCTCCTTGAACCCACTTAATAAGAAAGACAAAAGTCTGTTTATGATGTAATTCTATAAACTCGCAAGTTGATATTAAATTAGAGCAGAAGTACATCACAGATAAAACTCACTAAAGTAAAGGAATGAAAGCATGTTAGGCCCAGACCTCCTTCTCCCAGCCCACTTCCTGCAGCTCCTCTGCTGTACCTTTCATAGTGCCATATTGATCAAAGTCACAGACATTTTATCAAAGAAAATTATTCTAACTGGTGAAAAAAGAAATAATGTATTTCCTTTAAGACATCTAGTTATTACAATGTATAAAGTTTGCATAAATAAGTAAACAGCCATATAGATTTTGTGTTTGGTTTTATCAGTTCAAATTATAGTAGAACATAAGACTAAGAGACCTTCATGCAAAAACAATACGATAGTGGACACAAGGACAAAACGAAACAGTTTACAGAGATCTAACATTAAAATGAACATTTGAAAAAGTTCCTTTTGACCAGAAGGTTAGTAAAAGTGTGAACAGCAGCCACATTCCCCGGTGTGTCACAGTTTATTTTGCCTTTGTTATAACAGGAGGAAATCCAGCATGTCTTGTTTTGTGTCACTTGTAATCAGGCCGCTGATCGTCACTGTATATGTGTGCCAAATGTGTGTTTGTGAATCATTCACGCATTGTTTTGCTTTGTTCATCCATCTTCTCGTCATATCTAGCTATGCTCCAGGCAATCAAGAAAATATGTCATAAATTCAGCTGATCACAATTGAATCAATAAATATTGATCACTTTGATCTATCAGCTGAAGACAATGTGTAGTTGTTACACCACTGATTCCACAGACTATAATTAGTAATTATTCGTAAACACGTGTTAGCATCAATCACACAGAGGGAATATTCTGAGTACAGTCATTTTTTTAATATTAGAAAAAAACTATAATAAAATAACTTTTTCACAGAGTTCTGTTAGAAACAGCTACCAACTATGCTGCGAACTCATGCTCACCTGCTTCTTCACTGCTGAAGTCAAAACCAAACTTTTACAATCGGTTTGTGTGTCATTGCTTCAGTCATGCTTGTTTTTAAATGTTCAGTCTTTCTTAGCTTGAAAATCTTTTACTGCCCTGCTCTGCTTGTTTATTGTCCTCGCTTTGCTTTTGAATATTCTTGGCCTTAATCTTCAGTCTGACCTACACCCTCAGAACTAAATAAAATCTTTAACTAAGGGAATTCTTTCATATTTTTGGAGGAAAAAAAAGCTTTTGTTTTAGCTCCCTTACTGAAAACTGATTGAGAGTCTTCATAGTCATAGTAGTTGTATTTGTTTTAAGCATGATGCCATGTCCTACATTTTAGTAATATACAGTTATGTTGAGAAGAAAGTAAAATCTCTTTTTGATTCTAAGCTTTTGTGTAATACACCATAATCAAAATGAAATTAAAAAAGTAATCACCTAGTCCTCACAAGGACCTAAAATCATGTTAATCCAAGCTCCGGTTGACAACAACACAACATATTACACCATATATCTATTTGTCTAAACAATGAACAAGCCCAAATCCAGAAACAGAGAAAAAACTTAGTTCTCCCTCCTGCTTGGACATCAAGAATGGACGCACCAGCCAGGTTAATCAAATCCACTTGATTAATAAAAGCAGAAGTTCTGGCAGTTTACTCATCTGGAGCATTTAGGTGTCAGTTCACACACTGCAAAGGAGAAAAGACACCAGCAATGATTTTAGAGGCCAACTGCTGCTGTCCATCAATCTGGGAAGGTTTATGAGGAAGCTGCCAATCTTCCCGGGAAGGGGTGTCCCAGTAAGTTCACCCCAAAGTCCGACCGTGCAGTAGACATGGAAAGTATTAAAAGAAACAAAAAATAGGAGATACATCTCAGACCCTACAGTCAGCATTTTATGTTCAAAAGATCACAACAGTACAATCACAAAAAAGACTGGACAACTGGGACTTTTTTTGAGAGGTTGCAGAAGAAAGACTTTTCCAGGAATAAACTACAAGATATCTGAAGTACTGGCAATTATATAGAAGATAGTAAGTGGAGATGTGTGGCCAAAATACACAGTGGTGGAGGGGGTCATAAAGTGAGCTATGAGTATCTCGTCTTTAATTGCTTTCACACTATCAAGCCAAAGCCGAGCATATTGAAGCCAATCCAGGCCAGTTTCTATTCCATTGTTATTTCCAGTTTTTAACAGAGCCAATCCAGGCCGCCCTGGCCCACAATTTATGTATACATTTATGCATGCTCTGTATAATTTGACCTGACACATACACTTGTCCTTAAGAAGAAAAAAACAGGCTCTAAATACATTTATTTGTGCCATAAAGTTTAAATAGGTGTCAGTCATTAAGTCAATATATTGGCTGGCTTTTGGAGCCTGCCCCCAGTGGTCAGTTGATGAACTGCAGTTTTTTTTGTACTTCCAAGATTGCGTCTGTTGAGCAAGCAAGATGTAGCCCCCTAGGTTTTACTAGCCAATCATAGGTTGAACTTATTTTTTTGCACAGTTCCTCTGCATTTTGGCTTATTTGTTGTTAAATAAACAACAGTGTAATATGTATTGTGTGTTGTTGATATATAAGATTTCACAATTAAAAAGAGTGTGTGTCGTTATGTTTTTTATAACTTCATTGCAACAGTTCTTGGATAGGTCAGGCAACATCAGGCACTCACTGTGCTGTGATTCTGGTTTTTGTTTTGTTGTCACTAGTTTCTCCTGCTGCTTTGTAAGCATGTCTTCTTCAGTATAAAAACTACTAAAGGGAGAGCCTTACGCTTCCTTTCTAAGTCCAAATTCAGCATACTTCTTTTCTGGGGGTTATTTCTGGCAAAAATAAAAAAATCTTCAAGACACTATACACAGTGTAATGACTTTAGTTTTTAAGATAAACAAGTCAAATAACACAATTACAATTTATTTTTAAGCAAAATTTTGCATTTACAAAATGCACCGAGTCACTTTATGCATTTATCTTTAAATTACAGTTCATAACAGTTTCCTCCTTCCAGGTAAAATTAAAACCCTGATCTAGAGTCAGGATGAAATCAGCTTTTCTTAGCATACAGCTCCATTTAATGTTGTCTTTTTTTTAACCTTATTTAACCTGAACTAACCTGTCTGATATGTGATCAGATTTAGAAAAAGGTAAAAAAAAAAAAAAAAAAGAATAAATATATTAGCAAACACGAAATACAAGTGCAGTGTGGGCCTAGTTTTGGAAACATGCTTTCACTTGCACTTTTGTTTCATTTGAGGTCAACATGAATAAAGTTGACTTGAATCATGCAGCTGTTTTTCAGTAATGACTTTTTTGGAGGTGAGTGGACATGCTAAGGACCGCCGCCCAGGCTGAATTTGATCCGAGCGACCAAACTAACTTCACCCTTAGTGCTTCCCCTGGTTAACAGGGCCTCTTTGTAGATAGACAGTACATGTACTCATAAGCGTGCAGCACTTTTTTCTTTGTCTAGTCATTATGGTACTCATTAAGCGATCTTGTTGTGCAAACTTCCCGCAAAAAGTGATTTTTTTCCCCCTGTAATATCAAACTATATTACAACCCCCTGTGTCCAAATCTAAGCAACTGTTTTCTAAAGATAGTGACATTCTGCTGCTTGTCTCAAAACAATTCAAAAGAAAATGTAGTTTCCAGTATCCTGCATTTGATATATGCAGCTGAGAGCTTGTTGTTAAAAAGCAAACATTTTGTTTTCTTTGTATTCTTAACCCTTTGTAAGGCATTCAATAAAATACCTGAAATTTCAAAATTCCAACCCTAGAGGGAGAATATGAAAGGACCTCTGTTAACATTGTAATTTTTTTTGGGGGGGGGGGATAACCATAGAATGTAGTTCTACTGAATTGACCAAATATGGACACTTTCCCTGTAAAGGGTTAAAAAATAAAGACACCACCATCTTTTTAAAATCTCCACTACAATAGCAGGCAACAGCTTTTATTGTGACAGGACTTTCACATTTTATTCTCAACTTCTGGTTGTTGACTTTTAATGTGGAAACATATTTGTTAGTTGAAGTATTTTCCTGTTTCCCCTCTGCCTTCTTCATTCCTGCTATCGTTGCTCATCTGCTTTTCCTTATAAATGATCAGAGCAAGTGGATTTAATTTAAAATCAGTCCTTTAAATGACATGTTTTCACAAGCTTTAGAGATGACATTTTGAATAAGTTTAAATAAACGTCTAATAAAGATAGAACTAAATCGAAACTGGGTTTGTTATGTAAAGGGTTTGTGAAATGTAGGATTTGAAGCAGACTTTGTGCTGATTTTATAATCTCCATCTGAGTAAACTGATCCTTTATAATCTGATACTGAAATCCACAGCGTGTGCTGACCTTCTCATCGAGTCCTCCCTCATCCCAACGGGAACATCCTACATCACTTCTCTGACATACTTGTTATTACTTCAACACAGATTGAAAAAAAAATGACCTGAATGTCCATTACATCCCCTCCCATCTCAAATGAACCTTTTGATTCCAGGAGAAAAACAAAGATGAAACTACAGTTTTGTTTGTTTGTGTTTGTTTTCTTCATTGTTTCTCTCTGCGTTTTAGTTTCATTTTCGTTCTGCACCTCGTTTTCCAGGCACATCGTGGTCTGTGGTCATATAACACTTGAGAGTGTGTCCAACTTCCTGAAAGACTTCCTACACAAGGACAGGGATGATGTCAATGTAGAAATTGTTTTTCTCCATAAGTAAGTAGGAAACCTTGTTTTTCACTTGTAGGATAAAAGAGAAATCAAACTCTACATGTTTCAGAGTTCTTATTTTTGTTCTCTCAGTATTTCCCCTAATCTTGAGCTGGAAGCCTTGTTCAAGCGCCACTTCACCCAGGTAGAGTTTTACCAAGGCTCTGTCCTAAACCCACATGACCTGGCCAGAGTCAAGGTAATCGATGACTCTTCTTCCACTCTAGCTTAGACAGAAACTTTAATACTTTTGTTTAGAGTCGGATTAGATAGTTATGTGTTTCCTTTCTCTGTATTTTAGATCGAATCAGCTGACGCCTGCCTGATCTTAGCCAACAAATATTGTGCTGACCCGGACGCTGAGGATGCATCCAACATCATGAGGTCTGTAAAATAATCGGGGAAACTGCAGTTACTTGATTAGATTTTTTTCAGATGTTTTGACAAATCATGTTTCAGGGAAGAAAAATCCGTAAAAAGTCAATAAATTCAGTTAACAAGAAACTGATGTACTTATGAATACATCATATCAGTTTCACTTTACCTCCCCAAAGATGGACGGGACTAATAACTGAACATTAATTATACATTAATGTCACCTTCTAACAGGAAAAGGTGATGCTGCTGCACTAAAAACACATTTGTATTGAGTATATCTGTGCAAAGTCTTTCTTTTAAAAGGAGTTTCAAGAGATTATAAAGTTAAGTCCAACTGTAATTAAATTTTATTGATTATGAGTCCTCAAGTCCAGGTCCTCGAGGGTCACTGCCCTACATGTTTCTCTGGTCCGACACACTTGAGTCAAATGTCATGAACAAACGTTTGTAGACCTTGACAACAAACTTATGGTGATCCATTTCTTTGTATGAGGTGTGTTAAAACATCTAAAACATGAGCAGTTAATTCTAGAGGACCTGGTTTTAGTCATTGTGTTGGAGCTGATGCTCACTGTAAAACGGCTGGTACTCAGCGTGTCCAATTGTAATTAAATTTTAAGTCCCGACCCCTGATACATTTTTGTTTTTCACAGTAACCATGAATTGAAGGAGAAATTATGAATGTTACAATGCAGATTTCTGGCATGAAAATATCAAGCAAACCTGTGTTAGGAGTATAATATGAGCCTGTAATGTGCACAACTGATGGCGCAACCATGTGCATGACTGGCAGCTAAAGCTTTTGCAACAGTTGCAGATGATCTCTCTTTGTTTCCTTTGTGTCATCCATCAGGGTGATATCTATCAAGAACTACCATCCAAAGATCAGAATAATCACTCAGATGTTGCAGTATCACAACAAGGTTTGTTTGAACTCTTCAGTTGAGTTTGATTCAACTGTTTTTGGATTTTTTAACTGGAATCTTTTTGTGTGTGTCAGTTAAAACCAAAATGTGATTATTCCCACATTGTACAAAGAAACAATGTTTTTCTCCTCTTTAGGCTCACCTTTTGAACATTCCAAGCTGGAACTGGAAAGAGGGAGATGACGCCATTTGCCTCGCGGAGCTGAAGCTGGGATTCATCGCCCAAAGCTGTCTGGCTCAAGGCCTCTCCACCATGCTGGCCAACCTGTTCTCCATGAGGTCCTTTATTAAGGTAGACACATAAGGTTCAACTCTACGTGCTCACTGGATTAGGTTCAAAAGTAAAATCTGAGTAGACTAGAAGAGGAGGAGCTTAAAACAGTAAGACGTTATTGTTGTAATGGTGTAAACATGTCTCTGCTGTAGATTGAGGAAGACACGTGGCAGAAGTATTATCTTGAAGGCGTAGCCAATGAGATGTACACGGAGTACCTGTCGAGTGCCTTTGTGGGTTTATCCTTCCCAACTATTTGCGAGTAAGTAAAGTGGAAAACATTTATTCTTTTTCTTAATGCAAATTATTTAAATATTGGACCACTCAGCACAATGTACAAGTCAAATAAACTGATCATGTTTTCGTTTTGTTGTATTTTACTCTTTAAATCAAAAGGCTATAATCTTCATAACAGCAGCTACAAATCACATGACAAATTGAGAAAGGATTGATAATTATGACTGTGAGCAGAAACTAAGGCTGCTGTAACTAATCGCTGTCTACAAGGGTTTATATGCTTACAAAAAGACTGAAAAGTATACAAACCCTATCTGAATATTAAGTGTTCATCATAAAGGGAGAAAATACAGTTTAAGTCTTTTTAAAATAAATCTGAGTACCACTCTAAGATCATTATTAGGAAGCTGCAAAATTGAACATTTATTGTCTAATTCTGTTCTTATTCTGTGTTTCAGACTCTGCTACGTGAAGCTGAAGTTACTACTGATCGCTATAGAGTACAAGTCCGATCAAAGGGAAAGCAGGTAAATTGAAGCGCTGATGTTATGAGTCCTGAATTTTCCAAGCAGGTGTGTTTCCTGTCAGTATTTTTTTTTACAGTGCTGAAACTTCTTTAAATCATCTTCACTGCTTGACTGTAAACAAATGCTTCACAAAATGAGAGAAAACTGACATCTGAAATGACTTATTCACAGACATCAGAGCATTCTCTGACAAATTAACGGGCTTGTTGGCGGGTGGTTTCTCAGATCACAGCTCAAGCTTTGTTTTAGTGGTTTCTCTAAAGTCCTTTTTCTTATTTATACTCTTTGAAGTGTCACTGCTATCTGCTTTCATCAACTTGACTTAATAAGCGGAGGCTGTCCTGCCAAATGAGTTGCAACAACTGCTCTTGGCAGCATCTGCCGCTGCGAGCGATTAGTGCAAAGCCTTGCAAATTCTGTGATGTAGCTTTCTGCTGTGACATGTTTGGTCTACAAATCTTCTCAGTACCCTGATCAACCCTGGAAACCATGTGAAGATGCAAGAGGGGACCTTGGGCTTTTTCATTGCCAGTGATGCAAAAGAAGTGAAGAGGTAACGAAGAAGACCTGAGATTAAACAGTGTATAAAAATCAAATAACTTTTTATTTGATCTGTTTTAATTAATTTTTTCCGCCCTTAAGTGCATTCAACATGCGCTGTTGTGTCTTTATATGCAAATGATTAATGCTTAGGACGCTATGTATTAATGATTAATGAATGTCTATAATTATAGTGTCTATATATTTACATATATACATGTTTTTGCAAGAACAAATGCACACATTTTGACTTGTGTGCTTGTTTTTGTTTTAAATATGAAAGTACCAGTACCTTTATTTGGGTCTGAAAAGACTAAAGAGGGGCCAGTTTTTGTAACATGCAGAATATGCTTTGGCATTGCGTTGATGAAATAACTAAGTCTTTTTCTGAAAAATCCTGGATGGTGGCATTTGGACCTCTAAAAATCTAAATATATAAATAATATATATAAATAAATAAATATATATAATGAAAGTTATTGGTGCCTGCACGAATAAAAGTCATCCAGGACAGGTGCCGTGACTATAGCTCATGCACAAGCTAGAAGATATGTCAGAAAATTTAAAAAAGTACATTAAATAAAAAGAACTTTAAAAATTGAATTGAAAAAAATGAAAGAGCTGCTTTCCAGTTCTTACCACTGATATTGGCGTGTCTGTCTTGAACGCCTTTCACATACAGTAATTATCACTTCTCACATAGGATTGTTGTTTTTGTCCTTCCACAGAGCGCTGTTTTACTGTAAAGCTTGTCACGATGACATTACTGATCCCAAAAGAATAAAGAAATGTGGATGCAAGAAATGTAAGTGATCACCCATAAACATAGTATCTGGGGAAATCTGCTGCACTACAAGTTTCTTTAGTAACGTGAATACCTTTCCTTTTATTAGGGCCATTTATTCAACTGGATTCTATTTGGAAGTTTTTACTTGTTTGTTTCATAAACTGTTTTTTATTTATTTATTATCATTTTAAGTGTGTTGAAGACATTAAAGCTACTCTGTGTGGTTATACCAATTATGACCACATGGGGGAAGCATACCACAGGAAAGCTGATGTGTTTCTCATGTGTCACTCAACAAAGTGTAGGAGAACATGTACAAGATCTGTATGGTTCCATGGGGTTCGATGTGATATTCCTACAAAGAGTGGCTTTAAGATCTTGATGTTATGATACCATCTAATATAAATATACATAGAAGTAACAATTGAAGCTTCTCCCTTTGTGTGAATTCTTCTGAAATGTCAGTTTTGTTTGTTGGGTTTCCCATTTGAAAGAAAGCTGTGTTTATTGTTTCCATGTACTGACAGTTTGTGACGTTAACAGGCATTCAGATAGACTGTTAACACCACAGGTACCTGAATGGATCATGTGATTACAGACTTTAAAAACATCCCTTTGTTGTTCCTCCACTTGAATTTGCTTCAGTTTGTCCTGTTGTAAAACCATTACAACTAACATCTAACCTTCACATTTGATGTATTCTTTTCCTGCTGCTTGGAACGTGGCACTCGTTTTTTTTCTTTTTCTTTTTTTAAATCCCATTATAGTGATATATTGTGAGTAATAATGATTTGTTTTGTTTCTGAAAACAGTCTGCTACTCGTGCCCCAAAACGAAACAACCTGTTTGAATGCACTTTAAATGTTGCATGTACTGCCTGGATCCGTCCCTGTTTTTGTGTGCATGTTGCCTTTAAATTGAATATTGAAATTCAAAAGAAAATTAGAATTTATAAAAATCAGATGAACACATATAAAAGATATATCTGGAATTCATTATTAAAAAGTGTAGTTTTTTTAAGCCATAAAAGAATCTGTAATTCTGAAATTGACCACTAGATGTCCCCAGCGGTCTATGACAACACCTATGAAAGAAGCGCGACATCTAGATTCTTGAAAGTCAACCAGAAGTCATTTTACAGATACACTGAAATAATGTAAATCAAACTGCATACTTCTCTCCAAGCACATTTGACAAATTGTATGTTTAAACAAATGGAAAATGTGTTATGTAATACCTGTTTTTTGATAAGTGAATATTTCTATTTAAGTTCATAATCTTTAGAGTTTCCTATTTGTCCCTTTTGCCTTTTCTGAGCGTGCTCACTGATTCAAGCTGCTTTTTATGACTTTGCCTCATTTACTTTAATGATTTTGCTGGAGAAGGTGATGTCGTCTTGTCTGTTGTGACAAATACAGACATTTAAGTTTGGTAAAGTTACATGTTAATATTCACTCATATATATCTCATGACATAAGGAATATAAGCTTGCAGGGGTCATGTTGAGGGGAGGGGAGGGGAGGGGAAGTCACGAGATGTGTTGTTTCTTCTGCTGGTGACAATAATCAGGATGACCTGACATTTCCTACACGAGTCCCAGGCGTGACCTAAACTGGATAAAGCACAAGAAGTAGATGTATTTATTTATTCTTTTTGAAATCTAACATATCCACAGTGTTGTGGCAAAGTTTATCATGTGCATCCCAGCAGCAACCTTCCTCTGTGCCCTGTCTGCCTTTGTCCAGTCTTCCTCCAGAACGACCCTCCACATTAACCTGCCTTTCCTCTCCTCTCGTCTGAACCCATGACTGTAGCCAAGACGCCCGCCTACAAGAAAATGAGACTGGCATGTTGTTTTGATTGCGGCCGCTCTGAAACGGACTGCTCTTGCATGCCGGTTAATGTGCGTTGTAACTTGGACTCCCCACAACGGGACATCCCACTCTCTGCTGTCTCTGTTAATGATTGCTCGGCCACGTTACGTGCCTGTAAGTTGTCGCCTTGACATTTGCTCCTCGGTGTCTGTTACGTGCACTGTGTGAACTCTGCAGCGTGTCTTCAGCTTGTGTGCTGTTTAGCTCTTGCAGCTGTGTCGTCTCTGTGATGGATATAGATGTTGCTGTGGACACATGATTTTGTTCAGTCAGCTGGTGCTCTTCCCTCTGTCGCTACTTTCGGAGGGGACTTTCAGTTATTGTGCTGCATGCTGGTTTTGTTGTGTTTCTTGTCAAATTGACATACAGTTTCAGATCTAAAGATCCCTTTGCAAAACTTATGCAATATGAAACTGGGTTCTCCCACCAGTGAGCTCAACAGCATATTTATAAGAAATTAAATTAAACAGTTATACATCCCTGTAGAGAAAAAACTCACGCAAGCTCAAACTCTGACATGGTTTTGAAGAATATGTTTGCATTACCTCGGATAATAAGTTCTGTCATAAGTACTACTGTGCAATGATATCTTTGGAGCGGCTAACTTCACATTTTGAAGAACACTACAGTAAATCCATAAATAGATGGACATCCTGTGCTTAATGATGGAGTGGTTTTATTTGATTAAGATGAAAGCTTGAACAAGCACAGGGAGTTAGATCTGCAACACATTCAGCAGAAAAACACCCGCTCCATTTGCTGTAAACGTTTTAGCTTCCTAAACAGTGATTAAAATGTACAGTAGCTGGAATGTGGAGGCACAATAGAGATAGATTTTTAGGAGGAATAAGCGGTCAAAGGAAAAGTGCCACATAGCTGGACTGTATTGCATTTTTAAGAACTGACTTGAACTGAGCTGAGTTGCACAGAAATTCTTAATTCAAGTGTGATTTCCTTTTAAAGCCAGAGGGTTTTGTACTGATGTATCACAGCAGGCATGAAGAATGTGTCTGAGCTCACAGTGCGTTGATACAATTTGCTGGAAAACATTGTAGACTGTCATGCAGTTTTAGCGAATATCTCTGGATCAAAGACCATTCTGTGTGTAGCAGAGCATCTCAGGGCGTTTCCACCCCTCAACATGTCTTCCAGGGTTGTGTGTTGTGAGCTTCGCCTGGCTAGCTAAGCTGGAGCACAGCTCCAGACTCGCTGTCAACACAGTGCGGGAGACGCACGGAGCGAGGCCTTATAAGGCCTGACATGGAAATTATGTTTGCATTTTCATTTTTGGAGTGCTACCGGTTGTCATGAAACTCAGCCTGACAGTTCTTAACCACCAGGCAGCAGAGTGCCCCCGCCCCTCTGCTTTCCTCTCGTTGTGGGACAGATGCTAGCCTGTTAGTCCTGTGACTCTGCTTGCGCCCTCCGATTGCAGGCGACAGATGCCAGGACCAGCAAGGTCCCTGTTTGAACATTGCTGTCACTGTCCTGCCTCAAGCTCCATTCATGACCTTTATTGTGAACAAGGGGTTGAAATAAGTCACTAATGAGCAAGTGTGGGATTCAAGGATCCAAAAAGTGACTCACACAAAGTTACATGCGTCCATGGAGGTTTTTCTCAGACAGGGCTGAGGAATAGGACGCAGATTCTGGGAGAAGCAGGAAAAAAAAACCCCACCTTAGACAAAAACCCATTGTAGGTCTTGTCATTTGCGGCATCCAACGCCTTCCACAGTAAAGTCCACCTAGATATCTAATATAAAACTTGTGTGCTCTTGGATGAACACCCTTAGTATTGAAATCTGATCATTCAGAGCTGCTAAAGTGACAGTTTCCTTGATAGAGAGCAGAAATGACTACCCAACTAATCAAACGCACTGCAGTTATTTTGACAGTTTAATCATTTCTTCGGTTTCAGCTTGACAACTCTGGCAATTTGCAGTTTTTCCTTCATCACAGTAAAGTAGAAATGTTTGAAATTAAAGCGCTAACAGGACTCCACAAGCTTCTTGGAGAGACGAGGGTGGAGATTTCTGGCAGGCATTTAAAGGCCAAAAGATTAGAATGACTAATACAATAATTCTCATTTAAATTACAAATCAAAATAATATTGTTGTAATTTAAAAAAGCACTTCAATCTTCAAACATGCTTAGCTTAGTTTAAATACCTAGTCCTGTTTTTGCTCTGTCAAATGTGTTATGAGACACTGATCAAGATTCTCTGTTAGATGTTACTGACCACATTGCTGAAAATCATACACCCAACTGACATGTTTTATTTCTCATTGCTTCAGCCTAGTTTTCTTCAAGAAACACTTATTTTTTCCGGGCTTTAAAAAGAGAAATCCCCCAGCCTTCAGTTCACTGTTGTCATTTCTAATTTGCTTTCATTACGATCTGTTTCTCCCTGTAACCTGTCATCCGTCTCTGCATTTTTCTCAGCTAAAAGTAGCTATAATGGATATATCAAATCAAGTAAGTTTTGATTTCCACTCTTTCTCTGTGGCCACCCGTCTCTTAACACTTTCATTTGTGCATCCCCAGCTATCACCACTTGGACTGTATCTAACCCGCTGTATTTCACTGTTCAGTTTGTCATCATCCATCGCCGTGTTTCACATGCAAAAATGCTAGAAAAACACATTTCTTTGTGTTGGAGATCAGTCACGGCTCGACAGTAGATGGTGCTACAGCTTCACCGTGAGTGAAGAGGCATTAAATCACTGAACAGTTCAAAATGTAGCAGAAATGTAGACTAAAAGTAAATATATGGAGGGACTTGCAGTTCAGCTCTGAAATATAAACTACAGGCATTTAAAAAAAAGGAAGAACTGATCAAAGGCGTTGTCAGTTCTACTTCCAGCCGCTCGGCGAGTGTCGTACACTTTAACAGGAGCTGTGATAGGCAGCAGATCTGCCACGTTGTGTTGTCCTGGAGAAGTGCTGTGAATGTTTGACATTGGGCAGATGAATATTGGAGGTCTGAAACAGGGAGGATAATCTGCTAGACAGCTGACTGCCGAAATAATCGTCTCTCTTCTCCAGTTTTAGCTCCCAGACATTATCTTAACTAAAGAAGCGTGCCTCTTCTGTTTCGTCTTTACCAGCTTTGCCTCCTTTTTAACGCTAGTAAATACTGAATTTATCCCCCGCCCTGCCCCCTTCAGACGTGAGAGGCACATGGCGGCTTGTGGCCGTTAATCCACATTGTCACCTCCTTGTTCTTGTGGCGCAACTATTGCTGAAACACCTGAAAGCATGTTTATTAATTCATGTTTGTTATAAATATCAAAGTAAATGTCAAATCGAACATTTCTTGGGTGGCTACGTGAGGTGGTTAAGTGGCGTTAAATAAGAATGAGATTTCTTTCAATTATTCAGCCATTAGCATTGTTGTGCCAGAAAGAATTATCCCCTGAAACCGGTGATTGTCCTTTAATTATGATAAGAGTCACTGGATGTTTTATTAACACACACACTGCAGGTCTAACTGAAGTCAGTTCAAATCAAATCCTAACTTGTGTTTCTCTGGAAGAATTAAAGGCTTAGTCCGCCGAAATCACTAAACTATTGTATCACACTATAAGTTTCCTCTTCAGATATGTATATATGTATTTATTTTTGAATTTCTGTCCGACTGTTCGGCATCTAACCAACAAAATAAAAGTGAAATATATATATATATATTTATTCTATGGAAGGCAGCCATCTCAAAACCTTATTCCCAGTTTCTCATGATAAAAAAATAAAATAAAATAAAAGCATTAAGGGGAAACATATAGTATATTTGTGATTTGGGTGAGCTGACACAGATAAAGCAGACTGTCTTGGTTTGTATAGGTGCTGATTTTGATTCCTCTTCATTTAGCAGTAAACAACAACCCCCAAACCCACTCATCAGCTTATCAATGCAAGTCAGCTAAACTGCGCCAGAACTCAGCCAGCGAGGTCTCTAGCGTGGTCCGCAGGGGAGGCACTGGTGTGTCGATCCCTTTGGTAAACAACCGCAATGGAAGCTTATTGCCCCCAGCTGATCCGTCCGCCCTGAAACTGAGCCTAATGGGCTCTGGAGACCTGGCCCAGGTCAGCCGGCTACCAGGGGTGGCAGAAGAGGCCAGCCGGCTCCAGAGGGCGCGTAGCTTGCCGGTGAAATACAGATATCACCCCGGTCACTCCAATAACGCCACACTGAGTCACAGGCAGTGTAAGGGCCAATCTCCCGCCCCCTCTTTCTTGCCGTGGTGTGTTTATCAGGCCTGTGCTTGACAACAGCACATCCAAAGCATGTGCTTGTCAGCCTGGAGTGGTTGCATGTGTAGCATTCTTTACTAATGACCCAGTGTGTGCAGCTGTCAGCTGTGAAACATTAAATATTGAACGGGCCAAGCAAGATGTTAAGGGCCCAAGTGTTGGAGCGTCCCTGTCCACTAGAGTCACCGTATGCTTCAACATTTTCCACTCCGGTGACAGTCTCAGACGTGCTATCAATGTTGAAAACCATGCTTCAGAGGAGGACGATCTTTTGGACTCTTTTAATGTTAGTAAAACCTCCTGTTGTTTATATTTTGTAAAAAGAAAAACAAAAGGAAATGTTCACAGCTTGAATCATCTGTAAAAAGATATTCAAGTGCATTTTTCACCACCATTAACAAGCTATCCCCACTGAATGACGGCTGTTAAAGTACTATTAGAGAAACTCTGTTTTTGCTGCCCGCGTTTATTTTACTGGCGACTGCCACGGCGTACAGTTGTTTTTCCTCTGCTGCGATATTGCCTTGTAAAAATATTTGCCTGATTACTTTACCCGCCGGTTAAACCTCTCCTTCGTTCCCAATGAAGAGCTCAGTGCAGTTCGGTGAAGTGATAAAGACAGTGTCCGAGGGGCTTCTCAGCTGTACATAAATCACTCTGGCATGAGGACCAACCTAATTATGTGAGCCAAGGGCAACGCTCCCAAGACAAGAAAGACCAGCAGTGGAGACGGGGTTCAGTATTGGCACAAACTCAGCCTCCTATTGTAGTGCTGGATCCTTGGTACTTACAGATCATTACATTAACCAAATGAGAATGTGAGTTATTAGTATCACAAAAGCTATCCTCTGCTAGGTATGAATAACTTTTTACTAACAAGGAATAAAAAGAGTGACAGTATTGTAATAGCTCTGAAGGTATTAGCGGGTCTTCATTATCCTAATGATGCAATTGTAGACATGTGGATTGCGGCAGTTCTCTTGCTCAGAGTGTCGTGAATCCACCTTAACCTCAGCAGTTAGCATGATGGTTGATGATGACCCTTTTGCATGTGTGCATCTTCATCCACAGCCACGCGAGTCATGTGCTAGTGTTTCCTGTCTGCATTACCCCAAATGTTGGAATGATGTCTGCTGAACACTAAATATTCCTGTCGCACAACTCACTCAAACCCCTGCTTACGGCCCCTTTGACCTCATATTTTGCTGTGATGTCCGTTTGCCGTGGCCGTTGTTGAGTACGTGGCCTTGTTTCCTCACAACTCCCCCTCACGTGGTTGCATTTCGTTGCAGTCGAAGAGGACCAGCAGTCAGCTCTGTCGCCTAAAAAGAAGCAGCGTAATGGAGGCATGAGGACCTCTCCGAACTCTTCGCCCAAGTTAATGAGGTAGGACACCAGTGTGTTATGGAGAATGTCTTGAAGAGCCTTTTCTATGGCTCTCTTTCCGTGGAAAACATGTCAGACTCGCAGAGGTGCTCTACGCCACGAGGTTTCATGTGACACCCAGAGACTGCAGCTCTTACACAGGCCTGGCACTAATGACAGCACCAGGCACTGAGAGAAGCTCTAAAGGATAACTAGCCTAAGGCTATTCATCTATTGTCAGATCCCTCTGAGGTCTTTTCAGCACGTAAGGCCACAGATGATATGTATCATCACAATGAAAAGCGAATTCAGATGCTACCTTGCTTTTATCTTGTCTCATGAAATTAAATCAGTGCTTATTGATTTTGACTGGAGATAATGCTGTTATTCAACAAGAGTCCATTACAGAAACGATAATAGTAATAGTCGTTGTCATTAAGTGCATGTTTTAAGGAACCCATATAACAAGGAGGACCTTCACCCTGATGTACAGTATACAAAGAGGAATTGAACAAATGTAATGTAATTAAAACTGACAGATGACTTTATGTTCCCTTTGTGAATATGGCTGGTATTTGTTTGGCATTTGAAAGTCAAACCATGTAATATTTAATACTATAACTTAACAGTACAGATCAGCAATATGCAGTGACTTATTAAAGTGACTTTTTTTGTACTATAAACAGAAGTGTTTATATGCATAAGTTAGCATTTCCTTTGATCCACAGCCTCCGTTTTTACTGGTGGGTGTTTGCCCTTTTTGATTTGCTTCAAAGTGGGGCTCAAGTTGAATCGCTGCAGGTGATTTCCAGCCTCTCGGGTAACAAAATCAGGCTTTTCTAGTGCAATAGCCATCAGCTAAATATCAACCCACCGAACCGATCCATCTACTTGCTACGCCGATACACGGCAATACAGGTGGATGTGGTATTCCATTCAGCGCCTGCTGCCTACACGCCAGAGAGTGATTCGCTGTGGTAGCCTAAGGGATACTTCACTGCAACAAGCACGGGGGGGGGGGGAAACATCTGGGTGTATAGTATATCAAATGTGTTTTTATAGGACCTGCGGCCTCAAGGCCTTTGTAAATAAGTAATGATCAACAGATTGGCTGTGGGTTTTGAAAAGCAAGCCTTTGTCAGTTTGCATGATGGGTGGGTTTTCAAAGACTTTTCCAGCTCTCAGTGTGTGTGTAAGCTTTAGAAACCAGTGCAGTGATGCTGAAACAGATGATCTGCATAATGTGCATGTCTGCTCTCTACTTTATGTCTTTCTCAGCTGTCATTGCATTCCTCTAGAAGACACCTGGCCTCATGCTCTGCAGTCATGATGTTTGACGTTTTGTCAAATGTGTTACAATGAAATTAAAGTAGTGAATTATGTTGCTGATCAGTTTGAATATTTAAGAACGTACACAGATATGACAGCCACTAGTGCATCTGCGCCGTACGTCATGAAGTAAACCTCATGAAGGATGCTTCCAGAATGTAGCTTCATCTCTAGTTCCAGCAAACCAACATGTCCTGTCTGGAGCTCAGCAATGATGACCTCATTGATATTAACACCATTTCCACAGGCTCCTTGATGGGTTATAAGACACATCTAACTGTGGGATGTCAAAACACATTTGGTCACATCCAAGCGCCTTGACATACATGCCATGTCTGCTACAGCAGTGCTGAGGCAATTGGCGGTGTAGGATAGTGACAGGCTGTCATGGCTGACAGTGAGCGATAGCTATCCTGGCAGAGCTCTGCCTCACCAGTCATCTCCACAAGGACGAACTGAAGTGACAGCGGCTCAAATGAGTGAGTGGTGAAACATTTGACTTTTGATGAAATATTTAGCCAAGGTGTTAAACCTCTAAATGCTCTCACTGTTATTGGAACTTAGTAGAACGCAGTCACAGCAAGGATTGTCAATCCATTTGCTGCTTTCAGCTTCACAATTTACAGCTATTTGATATGTATTCCTGTTTTTCCATGGGTCCTGAACTCTTGTGTGCATCAGTAAGGAGAGAACATATATTTTTCAGAAGTTAATGATTTCCCTCATTGATGTACAGAATTTAGTGTGTACAAACACTGTTTCCGGTAAGATTAGAACCACATTGACAGATCGGTGTCTGAGAGGTAGAAAGTACCAGAAAAGACATTTCCTTCCCCCAGATACGTCTTTTCCTGAAAGGACATCCGGGTTTCGCCTCAGGGTGTTTGAGCCCAAAGGCATTTTTCTAGGCTTCAGTCCCCTGCAGCCTGAGGGATGGTAGTTTCAGCTGACACTTTCATGCATACTTAACATGTTACTTAAGGTGGCATTCTTTTAAAGTACTCATGGGTTTAAGAGATGGAGAAAGAACCTGAAATATTATAACGGTTCTGAGCACAGTCAGAGGCCTAGCTGACTAGGTTTTCTGAAGAGAACATATTTAACTATGATCTCAATCTGACAGAGATTACTTGGAGCACAGGAAATTGTGTTGAGCAGGACATGTGGTCTGTAGTTACTGCCCTTTCCCATCAGCCTCACCAGCCACACTAACTGTTTTCCTCCTCCATATAAAGAATTAGTTTGGTCCTACATGATTTGAATTTGAATTTTAGGGGGCAACTTAAATGGTCTCATGCTTGGAAGCTTATGCAAGAGTCATCATATAAAACCCACCTCCAGCCTTTTACGACTTGCTCGGTATATTTTGTACCGGGGAAATGGCCGTGGATGGAAGAAGTACCCTGTTTATTTCTCAAGACAATTTTAGTGAAGTGAGTGAGGCTGATGTGGGTTCTTTCCTTCAACACTAGTCTTGTGCATTTGCTGCCATTTTTTGTCCTTTGTTTAACATATGCTTTTGACTTTTTGTGCTGCCCTTCGAAGCTTGCAGAACTGATAGATTGGTGAACTGTATACTTTACAAGCAGTTCAACAGTAATTGGATATAGTGGTTACATTTGTTGGAATCCTGTTGTGATTATGCACCACACTGTGTCATCATTTTACATTTAAATCAATGATTCCAAGCAAAATGTACTTATTCTAACACACACATATATATATATATATATATATATATATATATATATATATATATATATATATATATATATATATATA
>JAOWBL010000011.1:6229750-6261057 GCA_028564865.1 Zenarchopterus dispar | reverse complement strand
GTAATGGTCATATTTTTTCTTATATTTGTATTAACACTTGAAAAATGTGAAAATGACAACTATGACCAGTTTGAAAAAAAAAAACATGTTGGAAATGTTTCCTACTTTATTGCAATTAAACTACAGTGTAATGTTGTTGCATCTTCATACAGGATTCCAGTAACACATCAAGAATATCTGGGATATACAAATATCCTTTCACTCTGACCAAAATATCTGCAGTCCGACCGCTGGTGTTCATGTTTTAAGACCTCTTTACCAGTCAGTGTTGGTTAGGTGGAAGCTCACTGCTATGCTCAGTGAAATTAGCTTATATAGGTCTGTTGGTGTGTTTAAACTTTAATACCCTTCACTTTGGAAAGCAAATATGGTGGGGCAAATTGCTGAAATATTTAAAGTGTAGTCTGTTAAAGCTTTTACCATGCAGTACATTGCATCAAAGGTTGTATGCAGTAAGGGGGCGTAATTGCATCTCCTTGCTCGTGCCAGTCAACGTAGTGTGTTGCTGCCATCTCCTTCCGCCTGGCTGCTGCTGCTGATGTCACTCAACTTGATGACATGGCAGCTTTGTTGGCATTTCTGCAGATGGCCTCTGACAGTGATAAGAAAAGAGGGGACCAGTTTGTTGAGTACAAGCTACTTGTTTTGAAGTGCTGCAGTTCATTTTTCAAATTTATGCAAAAGCGAACAATTTGCCGAGGTCTTGAAATGGAAAGAAAGTAATATTATTAATAGCAACAGTGTGCGGTAATTTTCTGTCATTCCCTCCCCCTGTCTTTTTGTCCAATTAGACACGACCCACTCCTCATTCCGGGCAGCGAGCAGATTGAGAGCATGGATGAGAACGTAAAAAAATACGACTCCACCGGGATGTTTCACTGGTGCCCATCCAAAGACATCGAGAAGGTCATCCTGGTGGGTCCTGCTGCTTCTTTCACCACACGTCATTTGTCCTTGACACCCTACCCTTCTCCGTGGTGACAGATGTGTCATGCCACAAAGCACCATCAAAGGTTGACAGGGCACTTAAACACTCTGTAATGAGGTGTTTGACATGTCATTTGCTATACAGAGGCCCTGCACGTAGAACATTTCTTGTTCTAATACATATGCCATTTTTCAAATTACCTTCATCGTCTATTGCTGTCAAGAACCACATAATGTATTTTACATGGTGAGCAGGCCGAGTGAAAAAGGAGAAAGTACTAACATTTGCTAGAAAGCCCATTTATGCCAAATTCCTGTCATAAGCCTCTCCCCCCCACCCCATCACTGTCTTTTCCTCTCAGACCCGGAGTGAGGCAGCCATGACTGTTTTGAGTGGCCATGTGGTTGTGTGCATATTTGGAGACGTGAAATCGGCCTTGATCGGTCTCCGAAACTTTGTAATGCCTCTGAGGGCGAGCAACTTTCACTACCACGAACTGAAGCACATTGTGTTTGTCGGTTCCCTTGAGTATCTGAAGCGGGAGTGGGAAACTCTACACAATTTCCCAAAAGTTTCCATCCTGCCGGTGAGTAGAGAGAAATCCACCTATTTAAATGTTTACATCTATTCATGCCAAAATGCTCAGAAGAAAACATGTCACTCTTTTTGAGTTGTTAAGAAGGGAGTGATCTACAAAGGGATACAAAATGTTTGCACTGGGTGACTTTAAACTCTTGAGACTATCAATGTCCCACTGGTTTTAAGGTTAGACTTGCTAAGAATCTAGCTAAAGGTCTTTTTAGTAAACTTAAAGCATAAGAAAGGATGATATCAACACATGGATCATTATTCAAGCTCCTTGAGAAAGGCTTCCACACTTGTGACGTTTACTAGGAAGAATTTGTTATTAATAATGGATTGACACATAGATGGATGAATGGATCATTGTTCAATCAGTTATGTCAGTCAAATTTAACCTTAACATGTTTAAGGTCTTGAAAATGCAGCGCAAGAAGTTAATAAAACCAAAGTAACTCCTCGTCTCTTGGGTGGCATAGGTGAGATAAAAAAAGTCTCTCCCTCACTTCTTCTCAAAGGGCACACCGTTGAGCAGAGCAGATCTGAGGGCTGTCAACATCAACCTCTGCGACATGTGTGTCATTCTGTCAGCCAATCAGAACAATATTGACGATGCATCACTGCAGGACAAAGAATGCATTCTGGCGTCACTCAACATCAAATCCATGCAATTTGACGACAGCATCAGGGTCTTGCAGGCCAATTCTCAAGGTAAGAAATGCCCTATCATAGTTCACTGCACTGCCTGGGAGGGACAAGTCCCTGGCACAGAAGATATTCCTCACTGAGTGCTGCCTGGGTGACCTGTTGTCACTGCCTTTGACAGTAAACCCCACTGACTATTCCTCAGGTTACTGCAACAACTGGTTTTCCTCATAAGCCTCATTGGTGGGAGCATGCACAACACTGGCACAAAAACCTTTCCTGGCATTCACAGTCGTATTTTTCATTATTTTTGGGCCTCTTTTCCAAAGATTAATACATCTTCAACTTATAAATATTAGATGTTACCACTTTCTTGATACCAACTGGAGTCACTCAGTTCATGTGAGACAGTCCACAGCACGTCTATTGTTTGGCATTAAGAAAAATGCTTTTGGAAACCTTTTGACTTGAGGAGACGAGAAATGTAAAAAAAAATATCCCTGCCAATTTCATTATTCTTCTAATACATGAATGACCTCATATTTGCCTTAGTCAGCAGTAAGTGAAGGATGTCAAAACATGGCCTATGTATAATACATACAGCATCACTGATTTAATGTGCTTACTTGTCAGTCTGAGGAAAGCAAGCAATGTCAAGTCAATTTGAATTCAATCTTGCATCATTTATTTTCTCTTTCATGGCTCCATGCTGTACGTGCTTTTTATGTGTGTGCGTAAAAGGTTTCCATCTCCCTGCACACACACAGAGGGAAACAAAATGAGCTGTGTATCACATCTATTATATATAGAATATTAGTCTTTTACAACAATACAGCAATACTGCACACTTAGCAGTGGCTAAGAATGGATGGAAGAGCCCCAGCCTGTTATTTCTGCTGATATGCCTGACTGTAAGCTGTAATGAAGTATTCAATATTGCATTAACAGATGTGCCTTCTGTTATTTGTGTCCATTAAGGCTTTACGCCACCAGGGATGGATAGATCTTCTCCCGAGAACAGCCCAGTCCATGGATTAGTAAGGCAGACCTCAGTCACGACCGGAGCAAACATTCCCATCATAACAGAGCTAGGTATGACTGCTGCTGTCTATTTGTGTCAAACAGTTGATAGGCTAATGTGTTTTTGTTGTTTTTTGATCTGTTAAATATCTATAAATGGACCGGAAAATATCATTTCCGCAATTAAAGGTCTCTGAAAGCTTGGCTAACAGTACTAACAGTGGAGTTTTAATGTGTGTTTGCCCCTTGTTGACATATACCAGTAACTGTTTTTCTCAACACTTGTCTAGCGCCATTAGCAAAGCAAGGCAAAAAACTGCCTGTGATTTCATTCAGTCAGGATAAAAGCAGTGGGACCAGCATACAAATGATAACTGAGCTGGGTAAGAATTGCCTCTGTCCTGTACTGCAGTGTTGTAACTGCCGCTGCCTCCACATCAGCTTTCTTTGATTTCTCTTGCTGCACAAGAGGCTCAGTCCATTCCCATGGCATCACTTTGAGCACATTTTACCCTTGGTTCTGGTTGAAATTGCCTGTCTTGTTTTGGCCCCTTATCTCAAAGCAAAATTTCTCCCTTTTATTTTTTTTTCTCTAAGAATTACAGTACCTTTGATCCCTCAGAAGTCCTTGTGGCTGTTTTCATAGCATCTTCTGTTGGATCACATTCTCTGGCCCATGCCCCTCTTTCATCTCCTCCCTGTCGATATGACTGGCATTTATTTCTGTCCTCACAGAGGGAGCAGTTCTCCAACTAAATTTTACATCATTACTTTCTTCAAGCCACTGCATGTGTTTCTGTGCTCAAAGACATCTTTTAAAGTCGATTCTGGGGCAATGAGATACTTTCATTTGACCTGACAGGCAAGCACAAGTAATTGGAAGTTCTGTCTTGGATTTACAAGACAAACAATGGCATATTGGAGTTACTTACCCTGACCTTAGGAATGACTTAAATTGAGGCCTGGAACTTTTGCAATATGCATGGTGTCATAAGTGTGCATGAACGGCCTGGATATGGAATGTGGCAGAGGCAAGTTGGCCACGTGACTGAATACAAATAAGAGACAAACATTTGTACAAATTTTGACCACAAAATTGACTGAATATATGTCAAAGCTCTTAGGTGTCAGTATAATGAATACAATCCATATCTGAAGCTACTGCCTGCTGTGCACAACCACTGTACTTTTGTGTCCTCCTTTTTCATGTATCAAGTTTTTGTCTGATCCATGCTTTTTCAAATCAAAAACAGCTCCACGAGGTCTGGCTTTACCTGAATATCATCAGGAGTGAATGAAATGCGTGTTTAACCCCTCCCACAGTAAATGACTCCAACGTTCAGTTCTTGGACCAAGATGATGACGACGACCCGGACACAGAGCTATACCTCACTCAGCCTTTTGCCTGCGGGACAGCATTTGCAGTCAGCGTACTGGACTCCCTGATGAGTGCGGTAAGTCAGACAGACCTGCCAATGTGACGACTTTATTGATAAAAGTAGCGATATGAAATACGCAGCACAAACAGTACCTCCACCAGATTTAAAAAAAAAAAAAAAGAATGACAAGGCTTGAACTTGTTGTCGGTATGATGGCTTCATTTGTCTGCCTTTCAGTTTGAGTAAGGTTAGAACAAAGCTGCCTTCAAGAGCTCTTCAGTGTAGACAAAGGTAATGCTACCTAATGGACAGCCCTCATCCATCATTTTAGTCAATAGTGCTGTCAACACCCAAGGGAGATGTCACTTTGCTGTGCAAGCAGGGGTAGACAAGAGACTGCAGCGCAAGCAAAAGGACATGCATTTCCCCCTTATTAAAATCAGTAAACCAATAACTGGAAGGTACTAGAGAGAAGAACCTGCACTAAGCTGATTCTCCACATTGACAGTAGGATTACACACTGCAGGGATCAGATCAGAATGCCAGATATATTCAATCTGACCAGCTCTTTGAAAAGCAAGTGTGGCGGCCTTAGCTTATGGATTTACCCTTTCCATGTTCATTCCTTTAGACATACTTCAATGACAATATCCTCACCTTAATCCGGACGCTGGTAACAGGCGGGGCGACACCGGAGCTGGAGGGGCTGCTGGCGGAGGAGAATGCGCTGAGAGGTGGCTACAGCACACCACAGACGCTGGCGAACAGGGACAGGTGTCGCGTGGCACAGCTGGCTCTGTACGACGGGCCCTTTGCTGACCTCGGGGTAAGTGAATGGCCCTGTCGCTTAAGGGTTAAGGTCATCTCTGTCTTATTATATTATGGAAGCTGCCAGTAGTGGAATAGATGGAGACTGATTGGGTTGACTAATAAGGTTGACTCCAGTCGAGATAAGACAGAGATTCTGCACAAAGACTCAAGTACTGACTTTGATTTTCAAATGTTTATGCATCACTACGAGAAGTCAGGGATACAATATGATACTATACAATGTCTCCTTGTTTAAAATATGGATTAATACTTGTTTTTTTTTTTAATTAATCAGAAATTATCTTCCAAGAATAAATTGCATCTAATAATTAGAAGTTTTAGTGCATGTAAAACAAAATACTACCAATCAGGGTCTTTGCTCCTGTAAAATGAAGTGAATAAATAGCACAAAATTCCAAGTGATTCTGGGACAAAACATCAGCGTTTTTGCCGTTTCTAATTAAGCACCATGTACATTTGAAAAGAAAGAAAAAGCACCAAGAAAAAGAATGGAATCCATATCAAGTGACAAAGATCCCTTACTGTTTTTACTGACAAAAGAAGACGTTAAAAATAAGACTTATTTTAAGGAAGAAAGGTGAAGTTAGTGAGGTCCACTAAGTTCAGGAGATCTCATTGTACAACAGTCGCTTGCAGACGTACTTCAGGATGTCTGACAGACAGTTTGAAGAACTGCTGCGACAGTTAGCTCCAAGCTTAAAGAAGAGGAGAGAACTGACTGACCTGGAGTAACAGCTAGTCTGACAAAAAACTCTTTTTTTTTTTTCTTGGAATCCTTTTGGTTTGTAAACTGCTGTGTGTTTGCTAATAGTGTGTTTTTATTTTATTAGTTAATTCATTCATTTCAAGCAATCCAAAATATTGAAAATTTGTTTCCACATTGATCAGTTGTGATTGGTCAAATGGGTTTTTGTTGGAAGCGATACTTTGAAAAAATCCACTTGTATTTGAAAAAAATAAAATAAAAATAAAAATGCATTAAGATCCAGAAAAATTACATTGTTGATGTGAAAGCCTGCGTTGGCTTGATATAGGTTTGAAAAATTAACATCAAACATATGAAAAAAATGGGTCTTGTGCGCAACAGCCTTTAGTTGATTCCTTTTCAAGAACATCAAACAATTTCCTTCTGTTTGATGTTTATTTCAGTTTTCCAGACTGTGAGAAATTATTTTAAAAGAGACTTTGAAAAAAATGAATTTCTGGAAGAAGAGTTAAGAATAAAGTTATAGATGAAGATCAGACTCTCTTTCTTACCTTTATTTTCTGACATCACCACCTTGTCAACAATGATCACCGTGGCAACAACAAAAGCATTAGTGTAACCGTAGCGATCCAGGTGATGTGCCTTGGCAGCACCAGGTTCCTTCCAGCTCACAAAGTTTCCCTCTAACATCCCAGCACACAATTTATGTCAGTGTCCACAGGCTGTTATTGGAAACACAATCTTGATTCAGTCTGAACGCGACAAAGAACTGCTGCTACTGTTTGTTTCGTGTTGCTGTTTTGCAGGATGGAGGCTGTTATGGTGACCTCTTTTGTAAGGCCCTCAAAACATACAACATGTTGTGTTTTGGCATCTATCGGCTACGAGATGCACACCTAAACACACAAAGTCAGTGTACCAAAAGGTGAGTAGACGTCCTGATGCTTTGTTTGCCAAATCTGGAATTGACAGAAAAGAAAAAAGAAGCATCACTTCCCGCACTCCATTTGGGACTTAGCTTAAATCTGCTTGGTTCATCCTCCAGGTACGTCATAACCAATCCGCCGTACGCGTTTGAGCTGGTGCCCTCAGACCTGATATTCTGCCTGATGCAGTTTGACCACAATGCCGGCCAGTCTCGAACCAGCCTTTCCCACTCCTCTCACTCTTCCCATTCTTCAAGCAAAAAGAGCTCCTCAGTACACTCTATCCCAACTACCAACCGTACCAACCGCATCAAAAACAGGGACTCACGAGACAAACAAAAGTATGTGCCCGTCTAAAGCTCTCTGACTGTCTGAACAGTGCCTGCCAGCAGTGTTGTCCTGTGTGTCTTTTTGCTGGGTCCAGACAGACTGTTAACGCGTCTGGTTGTTGATGTGCCGTATTTCCTCAGATAAAGCCGAGTCTTTTATTTAGATCTCACAGGTCCGGGCCTTTTTACTTGGCCCTTATTTCTAATTATTGTTGTTGATAGTATGACTTGTCATATTTTTCTACAATGCCTTATTTTGATGCAGAAAAACACAACCAGGAATGGTATATATAAACACTACGTGTGTGTGTGTGTGCGCGTGTGTGTTTGCATGTAAGTCAATTGGATAGATGTGCAAAATCATGTCTTATTTGCCTCCAGAATTAGTCGCCTTTTCCAAGCCTGCTGTGAAGTTTTAATCCATCTGAAAAGATATGCTTTCCCAAGTTTAAACAAAAGGGGGAATAGTCTGAAATTTAAAGTTTATGGACTTGAGGTTTGAGTAGGAGTTGATGGGGAAAACCCAGAAGAGTCAGGAAGATTTTTTGCAAATACATCATTATGATGTACTACTCCCTTCCTTCAGACCTGCCTCTGAAGCCACACCTCCAAAGCACATGAACACGCTCACTGAAGTGAGAGAGTCTGACAGACAAGTAAATGGTCCAGTGACTTGCTTGGGTCACACACAGTAACCGGATGATGATTTTAGAGCCCTGATGCTTCCACGGGAGATTAATATTTTTTGTTTGATGTAAGATGTAAAGAGAATTTTGGGTAATAGAGCAAATAATTATTGAAAAAAGATCTGTCCTACCCAACCTTTAAAGTCACTATGTTAAATTTACTTTAAACAAAACACGTCCTACATGGCATCAATTTTAAATCCCTGCTTTTTTTCACCTTTTTTTTTTTTTTTTTTTTTTAAAATGTGCATGCACAAGCTATGCAACAGCAGACCAAATGGGTTCAGAATGAATAAAACAAACGGAATGATTGTTAGATATTAATACATTTATCTGACAAATGCTGAATCCCAGTACAAGTAAATGTTAAAAACAGCATGTTTACTTCATTAACTTGGTAAAATTCTCCTTCTATTTTGACTTTTTTTTTTTTTTCATTTCTGGCATGTGTAGTATAATGGCAGTCATGCCTTTTTTGTTGTTGTTTTTGTTTATGTTTGTTTTTCCTCCCTACCTGGTCTGTTTTGGGGGACAGCTTTTAGTTGTTTAACGTTGACCACAAACCCCGTCACTGTAAAAGCTCAGACTTTTATCTGAAACTCAGTTTCATTTGAGGAAATACGGCACCTGTGTTTGTCTAGATGTGCATGTTTGTGTCACTTGTTTGTCTTATTTTTAACAAAACGATGCTTACCTAGCATTTCACCCCTTGACCAGGACTGGACCAATGTGCAGGTCAGATTAAGAAACTATCTGATTTTCTGTTTCTCCTGAACTTTTTTGTTTTTTTGTAAATATTCCTGTTGTTCTTATGTAGTGGGGAATGCTTTTCTGGTTTTTAAGAGCCATTTTGTCACTGATTTTATTTATTTCAAATGCATCCAAAAGCCTGATTCATTTTCAAATAATGACAATAAACAAGCAATGTTCTCATTATAGCACCCTTTGGGGCAGATTTACTTAACTGGCCAATTTACAATGTGGCAGCAGAAAAAAATAAAAACAAGCACTGTAGATAGGAATGTCAAGTGAGATCTCATTTCAGTAATGACCAAACAGAAACAGTATGTTTTAGATTCACAAACAGATCTGTGAATCAGCAACCTGCAGTTACAAAGATGCTCTTTATTCCTTCTTGTTACGACATGGCACATGTAATCTTGAACATGTAACCAGTTCTTTTAAAATGACTCAGATTAAAAAAGAAAACAGTGTTCATTAGCTCTAGTTGGATACATAAACTCCTCTGGGTGTAGTAAGACCTCACTCTTCACTTTAACTATATTCAGATCAGAAATTCTTTTCCAAGGTTCAGGATCAGACAGCACACAGACGTGATGAAGGAACAAAGGAAACTTTGCTGGACCTATGTGACAGCCAGCCTTTCTAGAAGCCAGATGTGCACCTCCGGGAGCACATTACGCAGCTATTACTCCAGAAAATGAAGGCATGTGAATGTAATCCTTCCAGTGTGTCAATGCATCCCCTGCTTTTGCTAACAAAAACCAAAACCTGTAAATAATTTACATAATATCACTTTGTTCATTCTACTTGAATGTAGTTTGGCGATGAATATGTTTGTTAATGTCCTTTTCTGACATTTAAAATAAATTTACAAGTGGGCAATCACAGAAAAACCCACTTCCTTTATTCACTATTTTAATCACTATTCACAACGACCATGTAAAGTTTAAAAGTTAAACTGTGCTTTTGTTTCCCCATTAGTAAACAATTCTACATTTGGAAGTGAATTTCACAGCATAAATCTTTGTAAATGCAAAAACTCCCAGATACACGTCTTCGAGGGTCTAATTTACTGTGCCATTTCATCTCTTAAGTCAGTACTGACTTGTTAATGCCAAAGAGGGTTTACAAACTAAAAGTAAATCTGCCCCTTAGAGTCAAGTAATCATGCAGAGAAAGGTAAACTGCTTACTTTGTTTCAGCCCAAGTTTTATTAAGTATATCTGATACATTTTAAGGACGTCTCAGTTCATATGTGTACACCTGATTAACGTTTGCCACTGTTATTATTTTAAAATGCCATGTTTGATGTCACTACAGTGCCCTTACCTGCACACACAGCAAAACTCTTCCAGTTTTAGACAATCCAGATTTTTTTTTTTTTTTTCAAATTTGGGGAAGGTTTTTGAAAGCAAAACAAAACTTTGTTTTCTATATTTTATATTGGCCCCCTAATTCTTTATGCACATCCTGTTACAGTATGAGATGACAAACATTTTCAGACCCTGGATTTTCTTCACTTTCTTGTGTTAAAAAGTCTCTTCTCGCTTTCTTTTCACATCCTAGCGTTCCAGGTTTGGCTCTGATGACATATGCATTTGTTTTACTTTTATTTAAAAGTGAACCTTAATGTACTTGAACAGTTCTGCACTTTTAAATTCCATGTCTTAAAAGTTTATATCATGTCATGTCTATGGAATATTGCACACCTTGTCCTCTTAATGGCTTTTTATTTCCATTAAAATGGCATCATTTTGATTAAATGTTACTTGCTGCCATGAAGTATTAATTTTGTCACCAAGGTATTTTGACAGTAGAAGCTGTTACTGTTGTTAATAAAATTACATCCAGATTATAATTATACTGTCTTCCCATATAAATTATATTTTCCACTTGAATTGAAGATTTGTTAAATATTTTCCAAGATATTTTAGTGATTGTAACCATTTTTATTACCAACTAGCACTTTACTAAACATGATGGTGGCAGTACACAATAAAGTCATGAATAAAAAAAAAAGAAAAACAAAAACAAACTAAAACTGCATCATCACCAAATATGCCTCCAGTCAACACAGGACAGTCATCCTCACTCTGCCATACACGGAGTTTCTTTCAAAAATAACATGACCATTAATACAACAACAAAACAAACAAGCAATTATTTCCATATGTAAAGATAAAGTCACTGCATCCTTGGTGCAGAGGACAGCAGCAGCCAGTTCAGTATGTGTTTATATTAGTCCCTATAAATGTAATGCAGGACAGGGTGTTCAGCTAAAGGTAACCTTCCTAGACCTCGTAATAATAAAAATACGAGTGACTAAGTGAAGCGTGTCTCCTGATTCAACACTGGCATGGCTTTCATAGAATTAAAAAAAACAACAACAACAAACAACATATTGCTGGATGGGTTCTGATTTAGGTTTTGATTCTCTCTTTCATTTTGCTGTTACAAGCAGTGGGCCTAAAAGGATGAATATTCAACCTCTATCCGTAATCATGCATACGTGAAGGTTTTTCTCAATGGAGCAATATGAAAAATTTAAATGATTGCCAGAGAAGACAGTTTAAAACAAGTCTTGAGGTCTGTCCCAAAAACCTACACCTACACTTAAAGGAGTTATGCGTAAGATTGTGGGTTAAATATCCCAAAATAAGTGAGAAGCAGCAAGAGATGAAGAAGAAACAGGCACAGTCATGTCAAAGAAAACAATGACTATGTATTTGGCTGCTGAGATATCTGCAGATTTAGCATGCTAAATAACTAGCTTCAGGCTGTCCACTCTTGTAATACCAGTTTCTATCATGTGTGGCGGTAGCGAGCAACATGGCATCCTCAGTACAACATGATATGAAGATTTATCGGCACACTTGAACTTGTTGTCAGTCATGTAGGTACTGTGTTTTGATTCTTAGATTTGGGGTTATGATGATCAGATTTTCGGTTTTGATTTGCAATACATGTGGCGTTGAATTGGCAAGAAGGGACCGTGCGCTTTCTCGTTTTTTATGTAAGAGTAGATCAACTACCCATATTTATTTAATAAAAAGATGAAGCAGTTTAGACATCAGATTGTGCAGATTTAAAAGTGCTTTCATGCACAAACATGAAATAAAAAAGTGCAACAACTGAGAAATACTATTTAAAAAAAAAACACTCACAAATATAGGGTTAGATATGAATACCACCTTATTGAATATAACAAACTTTTTACTGGTAGAAATATTCAGTCACTTAATCAAGCTTTAAATACAAGGCAGATATAACAATCAAAACAATTCACCAACAACTATGTTAAACAGTCACCTGGTGTGTTTTTCCAAAATACGTGAAATAAAAAAAGGAAAAAAATGAGAAGTCATTCTAAAAAGATTGAAATATATGTAGCTTTATCTTTACCTGAGACAAAGACCCACTGAAAATGGGTCCCGACCCACCAGTTGAGAACTAGATTATAAATTAAATGTCAATTGTACACCAATATCTGCTCTTGACATAAAAATGCTCATTTTATATAATTTTTTGGGACACCCACAATAATGATGGAAAAGATTTAGTTATAAATTTTTCAACACAAAACTATCCCTGCTGTCATGATCAGCATCGTTGTCTGTCACTGGTGTACCTGGATTACAAATGCCTAAGTATTTAAGTTTATGGAAATAACGTGAGTTTAATCTAATATACAAGTATAAGTATTTTCTGTTCATTAAAAAAAAAAAAAACCAGCTCACAAATCACAGCAGCTCAATGATCCTCTCAAGCATTCTGTGGTTAGTAATCTGCTCTGTTTTTATTTTAAAAGAAAATACATGCTCATTCATTTACATTTTACTCAATCCCATTCATTGAGCCCTGGATTTGTTCATTTAAATTCAGTAACACACTCTGTATGTTACCTGCATGCTGGTCTTTGGGTTTTGAATTCATCTGATACGTGGACGTCATCTTTCCAGCTGCTTTAGCAACATTCATGGAAACATTACGGCCGCTTGACACGTGCTACAGTTGCTAGATGCACAAATACGGCTTGTCAAGATTTTCTAGTATGATCCTTTTTTTTCTGAGTTGGTTACAACCTATTATTTAACCTCCTCTACATTCATGTGTAATGAGATCATGTGCACTCGTATTTTTTCTTTTTCTTTTCGCTTTCAGCCATCATGCCGTACAGTTTTTTTGTTCTTGATGATCGCATTTCTCATTTAGCTTACATGTAGTGTACTACTTTCTTTTTCCAAAGTGCAACAAGGATGAATAGAGTGGGTCAAGGTATGGAAGTGAATAGTCATGCATGATGCTAAATAATACACTGAATACGGTCGTGTTGTTCGCCTTCTGAATGAAAGCTGAGTAATTTTGTCTGCATCAGGACCGCATGTTTAAGACTCATGCAACACATCTCACCATACTTTTTGCAACTGAATGGATCCTGCTCCACTACATTCTGTATCATGTGATGTCTGATGTTTTATCGCTGTAAACTTGTATCTTTTGACGTTCATGTGAATGCACCGTAGCACCACGGTCCTACTTCTAAATCATGTTTTATGAAAACGCATGACATTTGCAACTGTATGGTTTACCAGTGATATACAGTGTCAGACTGTCAAAAAGCTGTATCCAAAACTTTTCATAAAGTCAACAAAACTGTTCATGTATCAATGAAATGTGTGTTTAAAAGTATTGCAATAACTTATACTATGATACTGTGAAGTTTGGAGGGCTGATGTTGAATAACTGGTGTCCTGCATGTATGCCGACACAATCGAGCAGCATGTTTCAACAGCAGGATGACAAAAATGGAAAAAAAAAAAAGTAAAAGTTTTGTGGCTATGAAAATAGTGACATCAGATCTGGAAGGACTGGGACATTTAGTTATATCTGTAGGTTCACCGCAACCCCACCTTGGAGTGTTTATCATGTCAGAATTTCTACCAATCTCATCAGTTTAAGTGCTGATTTCTTTCCAATTTCCTCCCGATGCTCTGTGTGCACGTAAAACACAAACAAACCAATATGATGACACTGAAACAGTAACTGACCTACACGTAGCATTAACTATCTGATGTCCCTTCCCTCTTTGTCTCTTCATGATTTTGGCTCTTTCTCAGAAAAGACATGGTTTACAGATGAGCCAGAGAATACCCACCTGAGGACCATACAGATCAAGCCTGTGAATACTCTCGCCGTCAACCAAGTCAGTCAGAATAAATCCACAAACAGCTCGATACCACCCATCAGAGAAGCAGAGGACGAGTGCTGAGCTCTGGACCCACGCCGACACCCGGCCAGCCTGGACTCCCCGAGGATTTTACTTCTAGGTGTCTGCGTAGGACTTGGAACATCTCGTTGTCTGCAAACATAAATCATTAGCTGACATTCGACAAGACAACCTGCTTTCCTCCGTTGCCTCTGCAGCTAATTTCATATTTAGAACCATGAAGACAATCATCGTAGTGAAATGTTGCTATTATTATGCACAGCTTCTCTTTAGCAGTGACCAGACTCCAGGACTACTCTTTGTTTTGGTTTTTTTGTTTTGTTTTTTAAGCTTCCTTTTGGGGAATGAGGGTCACTTGAGTAGAGCAATGTCAAAAATTACCACTACTACCGTTAAAAGAGATGATTATTATCAAGAGATGGAATTGTAAAAGTTGCCTTCTTCGCTATCCACGAACAACTGCTACAACTGCGTTTAAGTCACCCTGTATTGCAGAGAATTCTGTACAGTTTGTGTATTTTGCATCCAGCTGCGACCCACCACAATGGCATTGGGGGTGACTGATTTTCAGTGATTTCTTTGCCATTTGGAGCTAATTCACAACATTTGTGATGGTTACGATAGCCAGTGTCCATACGTAAATGGCATTTGGCTTCAGCCTTATTGTTATCCATTTATATTTGTCTTATCTTTGCCTTTTCAACTTTATAGACATTTTCAAGCCGCTTTTCTTATTGCAATGTCTGAAACTCTTCAACAGAACTGTTTTCCTTGTGGTTTAAACATTTAAAAGAAACTTTTTTTTTTCATGTTTTGGTCAATAGACAATTATGATAGAGCTGTTTTGTCGTTGATCTCACATGCCTACTGTTACAGCTTAAGAGCTATTCATCCACATAAGACGCAAAGCCAAATAACCATGTCAGAGCCTGGCGCCATATCTAAGTCTGTAAGCGAGTAAAACGAGAAAGCCGCATATCGCATGAAGTGGGCATCTTTAAGTCCTCCTTTGGCTGTAAGCACTGCCTGACACAGGATTGTCCAGGAGCCCGTGAGGCAGCCTGAGTATACTCCATGAGCAGTCTTGATGCTAGAATCACAACCTTTTTTAGATATATGAAAAACAGCTCTATCATAAAACTGACTTTGACAATTTCTTATGTGTTGAAAAAGAACAGTCTCCCACCTTGGTCAATGATTATTTACCTTGATAATCCAAAAAAACAAACAACAAAGCTTATTGACACCTGATGAAGGAGCAATCATTTGTTTCTGTGTTTCCACAGTGTATAGCGTGGCTGGTGTGAATCCTGTCTTATTTAAGTTGTACAACATAGCTGTATTGGCACTGATGTCACTTTATTTCATGACAAAAAAAAAAAAAAAAAAGAAAACAAAAAACTGCAGGCCATGAAATTCTAAATCCATACCATAAAAGTCCACCCTAGGACTTATGTCGTATGTGTGTGTGGGGTGGAATAAAAGGCTGTGACATTGTTACTGGAATAGAGTACATCCCTCTGTGCCAGTAACGTGCCAGGCAGTGCTGAAGCCAACGGAGGACTTGAGGAGCGCCCACTGCTGCGAAAAGAGGCTTCTAGTTTAGTTCTCTCAGTATAAAGCAAATCCTTTCCCGGAGATGACCACAACTGACGTTAATCATTTTGAAAGTCTTAAAACTTGTCTTTTTTAATAAGTATCCAACACCATACAAAAGCAATTCATTTTTGTGTAAAAACCTGTAAAAGTTCATGTAAAGTATCTCTTTGTAGTGTGTTCTTGTTTGACAGTACCTGTGGGGTTGAGAGACATTCATTGCAGACTAATTTGTATTATTTTGTGAATTGTTTTTTAGCACATTGGCTTGTCAATACAATGGCAGTCTGAAGTTGATGTCTGTGTCATAACACACAGTTATAAATGACAGATTATCGTCTTGTATAAATAGACTTGTACATAAATTGTACATGATTTCATTTTGTATTTTCACAAATTAAAAGCAGATGTATTGTGTTCTACAGAATGTCATGTCATGCCTTCTCAGACCTGTCTCTGACAGCCGTTGATTACTGACGTTTCTACGTGATTTTCAGAACAGAAGTCACTACAGTGCTGTAGCTCTCAGGCATCATCTTAAACACTTCTTTTAAAGAAGGACAACACACACACACAACACCAGACTGTCTGTGATTGCCAGAATGATCAAATGTTGCAGGACACCTCTGGGTACCCTCTGGATAATGGCTGATAAAAACACTCCACATTCTCACCTTGGGGATCGAGAGAGCCCATCATGTTGCTTGTTAACGATTTTACACACCATGGCGCTGTGGGAGACTGTCAGCATGCCAATAATATTTACAGTCTAACACCTCGCAGAGAGGCCGCTGATTTCCCCGATCCTCCTGCCAGCGGCTGTGTCACCTCTTCTCAGGAAACAAACACGTGTAACCATCACTGTGAAAACACACACCGATTAATGCTTGTATCAACCATACCCGTATTAATGGATTTTTAGTGTAAGTTATTCAATTACAAACATGTTATCCCAAATAAGGATGGCTGAGATTGATTAGCTTTTTTTAAAAAAAATACAACATCAAAACCATTTGCATTGAAGTACTAGGATGTAGTACAAGACTAGCTAAAAGAAAGAAAAATTCTGTATGATTGGATGTCCTCTATGATAATATATTGCTGCACTAAAAACAAAATGTTAAGAGTCCAACCACATTGAGGTTATGAATCACACATAAAGAAGTGTGGAAATGTCTGTTAATGAGTGAGAAGAGAGTCTGAAACAGCCAGACGTCACAAATAAATGTGAAAATGATACTTCTCAGCAATAACTTATCAGCTAAACAATGGCACTGTTGTACATGCAGAAGGATTATGAGAGCCAAGAATGAGGGGTCAAATAAGGGGTACCACTGGCCTTCCTGTGGCAGGCCTGAGATTAAAATCATACCCTGAATATTAATGATGGATCTTTCATATCTAAAAAGTGAGAACAGTGCTGAGTTGGCTTAAAGCTGCATTCTTTCTAATGATCAGCAGGGGACAATTCTTCAGCTCAAATTATTTCCAAGTTTACAAGAAACTGAACCAACAACTCAATTTTCTGAATGGCTTTTATGTGTGATTTGGGTTTATCGTCTTCTTCAATTAAAAATGCAGGACAATCCTTTTGGAAGTTTTAGCACTATTTGAGAGTAAAATATACAATAAAGCTTCATATGATGTGGGGCATGACTATATTCTGAAATAAAAAGTCACTGCTGCATGGAGATGCAAATTGTTAGCCGCCATTCATTCATCCAACACATGTGGTGTCAGAAAAAATATGATGGCAACAGCCAAAATGGTAGACCTAAGGAATCCAACCATTAGCCCACAAACCAAAGTTTGCTATAATGGTTTTATGCAGCACTTGTGTATGATGATGTTCTCTGTGTTCAAGAGTCCAAGTGAGTGAATGCAAGTCGTGATATGGACAGATATGTATTCTGCATTGTAAATACATAATTTCTTTAAACGTTTCTATATTTGTGTGTAAACTGTGAATATTAACAAGCAAGACATCATCTGTTCCTTATGTTAGAGTTGCTTCTGGTTATGTTATTAAATTCTTTCTAAGTCGGTCATGGACAGCAACTATGATCTTTACAGTTACTCATTTAGCAGAAAAGCTGCATCAGCAAATCATAGTCCAGAATGCTGTAACAGAAAATTACATCTCAGACAACCCTCAAAATGGGGAATGTTGGAGAAGACACTCGTCTATATTTAAATTCTATTTATGACACCTGACAAATGCTGCAGAGTCTGTATAATAATGTATAATGCTGAAGGAACTCAAAAACCATGAATATGTACATCTTTGTTGCACAGCTGTGACAACTTGACACAGAAATAATAGCGTGTATGTTTAAAGGGAGACAAATAATTGCATTTGCATCCTAGAATATTAGGCAACAAAATAAATCCATCGTCACCTCTAAAGAGATTTCTTGCCCAGCTGCACTGTTGATAATAGTTTCCATGACAACGCAGCACTCCAAGTGCATCAATGCCAGCCTGGATAAACAGTGATCCTTTACCAAAACAAGGGGGTCATTACTGCAGCTTGTCAAATCAATGTTGAGAGTGTCCCGGCTGATTAAGGCGTCCCCTCTCCGTCCTGACAAAGTGTCAATAGTGGCTGGCCTGTGGCGGCACACTCCCATGATTGGACTGAAATGCCTATCAGTCAGGCAGCTGAGCTGGACTAATGATTCCCTGCGCTGCCTATTAGAGGGACATGACAATTTAATCCTGTGGGCCAGGCAGGGAAAAAGTGACCTTGGAGCTTTGTATTGAGGCTGAGGTAAATTGACAGGAGCAGATAAATCTTTACCTGAGGCTATTAAAAGAATTAAAGAACAACAAAGGCAGAAGGTTCTCTCTTTGTTGTTCTGTTTGTCCCTTCCCATTTTAACCATGTCACAGAAAGATCATTAGAATTTAAACATGACATGACAAAAAAAAAGTACTACATATCTCTCCATCACTAAGATCAGTGTACATTTCCACTCTGTGCTGGTAAAATTGATGGAAAGCTTTCAACAACAAAGAGCTAAATGGAAACCGTTGGTTGAATTCATCCGTCCTTTGCAGTCAAGCTGGAATATTGAAAGTGGATATTGCTTGAAGCTCAGTGTTTTTCAGATGTTCAAAGCCATTCCAGCATGGCCCCAGGGCAAGATATATTTCCTTGGACATCTGTCTTAAGGCTATAAGAATATTGTCTACATGGCTGGAAAAAAGCCATGTGTTTACACAGATGTTTCAAGCTTTTAGCACACATCTACCTGTTCTGAGGCGCACTACTATCTTTTGTGCCAAGGGCCATATACATTTTGCATTAGTTTACCCTTTGATAGAGAAATAAAGGAGGGCAGGGGAGCTTAGAGGCGAACACAGAGTCTGCAACAAACAAAGATTCTCTGAGATGAACTGGAAACTCAACATTTCCAGCATAGCAAATTCATTTGTTCCTTTTTTTTTTTTAAAAAAAAGATCATTTTATGTGACCTGTTCATGGAGGGAGAAAATACACCTCTCAACATTTCTGCAAGAGAAAACAGAAATCAAATGGCAAAAGATACAAATTTCATTCTGCCGCAAGGATAAATCACCAGCACTGGAAGGCAATTTGCCTGCGAGGCCCAGTTGCTACACTGACCCTTTATGTTCAAAGTAAAGGTCAATATTTGCTTTCTTTTGCTTTTCTCCATGAATGCATAAATCAAAGCTCTTGGCATTTCAGTGTTTTATGTTAGAAATACAATTTATCATCAGAAAAACTGAACCTGTGCAATTCAAGAACGTCAAAACTTTAATTTAACATAAAGTAAAATACCATCTGTAAATGTTTTTTTTTTCAGTGCAAATAACGCACTGAATTAATTTTTGTGGCAATTTTGCATCTTCAAGCAGTTATTGTTGGGCCAAATTATGCTTTTGCAAACTTAAGTCACCTTCTGTTTTACTTCCTTGCAAAGAAATTAGCAGCAACAAACAGCAAACAGATGGCAACGTCCCCCAACATCACTTCTCATCCAAGTTGTAAACATGATTTACAATTTGCACAATATTATTTACTGTGATTCATGTTTCCGTCAGGTCCTCACTGGAGGTTAATAGAAATGCCAGCATGCTTGCTGATTTACTTAGTAAAATTTTCATCCCAAGGTTCAGGTTCAGAAGATTGGAGTCAGGGAGAATTACAGGATTCATGCATTATGCAGAAGATGCTGACACGACCTTCAGCCATCACGCTCTTCTCTATATATCACAGCAGGCTTGACCCTTCCAAGGCCAGACGAAACATTTGATATATTTAACCACTGCTGCCATTAGATTACTCACATTCTTTATGAGCTGAACCAATTTTAACCAGCCAGCAACAGTATCATTTAGATTAAAAGTTGTTTTACACACTTTATTTGCCTTTTACTGCGGGGTGATGTTTCACCGGCGAGGACAGCATTCGTAAGTCAATGGCAAACTAAATCAACAAATAAATCGCCTGCGTGGCCTCTCGGATTTTTATTCCTCACATTATGGCTTTGCCATATGTCGGCCATATGTTGAGATAAAGAGGAAACTCTGCTGCTGTTAGGCACAGAACGCATCATAAAATGATAGGAAATAAAGAACTGTTTTAGAGTATGGGGTCCATTTTAATATAATTGGCTTTAGAATTATTTATGACATTAATTGCCACATTATCGACTGGCTGTCAGCTCCTTGGGCTTGCAGTCCATTCTTCTTTGCAGAGAGCGCCAGCTCAGCCTAAAGCAGACTGACAAGCTTATTATACCATCTTCCCACTCAATGATAAATGCCACTAATGGGAATATGGCCTAGAAATAAGGGTCCATACTCACCTTAAACAGTCTCCCAGGATATTTAGATATGGATACTTCACCATGCCCCATTTCCTCCTGAATAAAGTTGAAAAAAAATTAAACACAAATACTAAAACTTGAGCCATTTCTATCAGCGGGAGAGTTCAGAAACACTTGAATCTTTACTTTATTATGTTTAACCATCAACTGTAACTCTTGACAGACAAACACTTTCAAAAGATCTGCAACCACATTTGGACATCAGATAATGTGACTTTCTGTTACACTGCAGGAGCAGCCCAGCTGTGCAGAAATGAGAGGAAAGCTTGGGGGACTGCCCTTTCCAAGTGTAAATGTCACTTTTGGTTAAAACATTCAAATGAAACTCCGTAAATGCTTTCAGGATAAGACAATTGTACGTCATCCTCCATCTCCATTTCACCTCATCTTCTATTGCGCCTTTTTGGAACAATCCTTATTCTTATGGGGTCAGGGCATGTCACACAAAGTATAATTTTCTGCATAACCATGACTACAAACTCAAAATGAGTACTGGATGCTACAGATAATACTTTATATTCTTGATGTGCACCCACTTAAATGTTTAGAGAGGAAGAGGACAAACATCAGAAACATTTTCCTGTCACTCAACCAGGACTGTTTCATACAATTTGCCCCTTTCTTCCTTTTTTTTTTTTAATGAAACTGCTTATGTATTTTGACTTCACGCTGGATGTATCCTGACAACAATGAGAACTGACACATACCAAACTTGGTATGTCCCAGAGCCATCTTCAGTGGCTGGGATGCTGTCAGCTCCACCTACATCAGTGGTGAAGTTTCAATGGTAGCGCGACACATGTCACAAACTTTACATGTCTGCTCTTTTCTGCACGGTGCTTCTGTGTCCCAGAGATGGCATTTTATAAGCATTCGTGTTTCTATGAACCCTAGTTAAAAAATAAAATAAAATAAAATAAAATAAATTAAGCTGTACTTGATAGTGGCATAATGTCAAGTATGAATCTTGTTATTAAGTACATAATTATGAGGCTTAGCTGAAATCTCCATGATATACAAAATCAAAATATCCCTGGCAAGTCTAGCTGTTTGTTTGTTTGTTTGCTTTAATATATATCATCAATGTAGAACATTTAATGACCAGGTTATCCTGCAGCTCCATCATCAGATTCAGCCTCCTGCTTGGATATTTCAACAGCAAAAGCTATCTCTGGTGATTGTACATGCCTAGTGCAGCCAGAGACACATCTGAACTTTAACCTCCTTTGATCAGCAGTTTTGGCAAGGCAATCCATCATGGTGCTCTTACTGTCAGAAGAGGTGCCTGGCTGCAGCTGTGTGTCACTGGCTAAGAGGGGCTGCTTAAAGGCAATCATGTCAACCTCCACGCGACTGCTCAGACTCCCAGATTGAAGGACGACTTGACAGGGCCAGAAGAGTCAGCTGAAGACACTGGAGGGTTGTGTCTGACTGCTCTGCAGCCATGAAATGATGACTGATTTTATCCTCTGTGAACAACTGACCGAATAAACTCATAAATGGGTGAAATTCAGTAAATGAATAGCCAGCATTACTGCTGAGCTGCATTTGTCCTCTTTTGATTTTAGGGTGAAACACACAATGTAAAACACAAAGGACTACTTTCTGTTCTATAAATTAAATAAGTACCTTACCAGTGATTTAAAGCGGCTCTGTTTATCGTCGTAATAGCAGCGCATGAACGCCTTTCAAATTCTGACCTTGAAAACGTGTCTGCCTCAGGGGAGACAGCGTGAGTACTCTTTAAAGGTATCGTAGAAATCACTCAGCAGTGAATTTAGCTTTCAGTTTGTAAATAGAAGGAACATTCAATGCTTGATTCTTTCTTTTTTCTCTTTAACTATCTGGTAAATTTTCAGGGTGAGCTGACCATAACAAAACTGACCAAAAACCACCAACTCAGACAGTAATAAAAGATACTTAGATTGCTTATAATAGTTTGTGGATGAATGCTGCTTTTCCTCTGAGCAGGGTGTTTTTATCCTATGTACACATATTAATTTCTATAAAACAAAGTCATATTGGCCTATTTGTAAGTCCTGCCCCTTAGTTACTGGTACTAACCCATTTTCTATCCATCCATTTTCTATACCTGCTTAATCCATCGACAGGGTCACGGGGGTCTGCTGGAGCCTATTCCTGCTCATTACAGGTGATAGGCAGGGGTACTAACTTGTTATCAGCATTGTTAACAGTTTTACAGGGCTGACTGCCTGTGTGAAAACCTTGCCCCAAGATGTTTCAAATGAAAGGAAACAAAAAACAAAAGAAAAAAAAAACACCTTTCATTCAAGACCATTCAAATGGGCCTCAAATGCCATGAACTACATATTAAAATAGATTTGGTTGTTAATCAGGTTTATTTAGAGGTAACAGTTTGCAATTCACAATCACAGAAGACAACATCCTGGATCAACATTTTTCACCCACCGCAAGATTAAATGAATTTAATTTTAGTTAATCAAATTTTGAAAGACACATTATTCATATCTATTGAACTACAGAACTTCACATAGTAGATCTGAAATGATACTGCTGCCTGCATACAAGTTATGAAGACATGCTGTTATGCTGTTTACCTAAGACTTGATTTAAACTTATAACTTTCCATCTGGTCCACAGTAACTCCATTATCTGAACTAAACTCATGGCACTAGTGGCGATAAACAATAGCTAGCTCTAGTGCTAGCTAGCTAACTTATATGAGGTAAAGGTTGTGTTGCTACATAAGAACTGCAGTTAGATAAGTTTTAGATACCATTAGTAGAGTTAATGGCATTGTTGCTTTAGTTTGCTTCAGGATATCTTTGTTGATCTTCCGGACATTAAGGTAACAGCTTAATCCAAGCAGATATTTAGCTATGTTGTTTGCATCCAGTAAATGGAATAAAAGAAATGCCTTAACCTGTTCTCTCAAGATGTGTAAATCAGTACAAGTCCCCCAGCCACATTGTTTCAGTTGTTTTGGCATGAAGTGCATAATACAGGTGAGAATTGAGGGTCTTCCACTGCTTTCTTTGGAGCTGACAGGTACAGATGCCCTGGCTAAAGTCCAGGGGTCACAAACACTCAACAGCCATTGGCTCATCTTCATTTGAGGGGTGGGTCTTACGGATAAATCGATTATAGGTGCTCTGGTCAACACTACATAGGCAAGAGCTGACTTTGTCCAACTCCAGGTAATCTAAAAATGGGCAAATGGGCTGAAGAAGCAAACCTGGCATGGTTGGAACATGGACACTTAACCTCAGCAACTACAAAATATAGCTGTGTTAGCTTGGCTTAGCTTATGCTAACTTATGACACTAACTAACATTACAGGTTAGCATGAGCTAACATTACCTAATGGCACTGAGAGTCTTTTTTATCTTCAGTGATGTGTTTACTGGTCATGTGCCAGATTCCTCATTGATCTGTCTGTTCATCCTTCAGTTGTCAGTATTGAAAAAAACATCTAAAACGATGACTGCTGGAGCTGAACCAAGGACCGCAGGAGCTCGGGTCAAGCTCTGACAGATATGCTGTGGCTACAGCTGGAGGTGTTCAGATTGAAAGTTGACTCTCTTATGAAAGCAGCCTCTAGTTGTCATTTGAGGAACTGCACCTCTACATCGGCTTTGAAAAAGGTTGGAATACATTACTGAAGAACTTGCTCATAGTAATCCCTGCATGGATAAGGCCACTTGTCAGGTCACAGAGAATGCACCTCCATCCATGTGTAAATGGCCAACCAGTGAGCCATATTCTAGGTCCACTGTCAATGATTTTCTGACAGGAAGACAGAAAGTGAATTCTCCATCACTTTTATGCAGCCACTGAGTGCATTAACGGCAAAAATGGACCTGACTTTTAGACAAAGAAGCTGAGTGACGGATTGCTGACTGCAGCTCCGAGTGTGCAATAACATGATGTGAAAGGACATTGTCAGGAGCTGAGGAGACAAGCCAAGATTGCACATAGTGACAGAAAACAGAGACGAGGACAGAGATACTGGTGCCATATTAGTGGCCAGCATATTCAAACACCATCCTTGAGTCTAAGTAAACTTGACATCACCTCCAATGGCTTCAAAGTGTTCCCCCTTCCACCTCCCCCTTCTGTCTGCAGCCAGCTTTCCCCTCTGATGTCTCTCCACACTCTGCTCTCTCTTCTGCAGACTTACCAGCAGGCCTGTTCTGACAGGCCAGGAGGATAGAGGCGCTGCGGCCTGCGGATGCCCTCAGTCAATCTACATTTGGTCACCGCGGTGGGAAGTGTGCTCATTTTTTCCGATATCTGAGCTACTTGAGGTGATCTGAACACTGAAGTGTGAGGAGCTGTCACCTTGCATAAAAGTCCGCACCAGCAACTCCTGATATGCTTTGAGGGTGGGAAGGCGATGGAGATCTCTCGGCTCTGATAGGCTGTGAGGACACCAGGGACCCTATAAGAGAGAAGGAGAAACTATTCCACACTGTCTGCCTGGGGACAGGAGGTCGGCAGGGAAGGAGGCTGCTCACCACCAGGCCCCCGAAGTTCCCAGAGCAGATTTATGCTGTTACGAGGCCAAACATAGTGGAGCTATTTTAATACAATATCAACATATCAACAAAAGGCCAGCAGAGATGCATACACAAGGAATACATCACTGAAGACTAAAAGCACTCAGTTAAATCCTGCATGACAAGATATGCTACTGGTGAAGCTGTGATTGGTGGAATTGGATTTGTTTCAGGTTTGTGTTAGCCGCGATGAGCACCAGTGTTTGCACTCCACAGGCCATTAACAGTTCACCCCACCTTCTCCAGCAGGGCAGCAGCTGGAGAGAAAGCAGCATGTGGCAGTGGTGTTGGATGGGACCGGCACAAAAAAAAAAAGAAAAAAAAAAGAAACATTGCCAGAGGCAGGGAGGCTGGAATACGCTGCGAGTAAAGTTGGCAGCTGTGCGGCTGCTTGTGATAAAGTGCAGCTCAGTGTAAACACACTCTGGGGCTCCCTGCACAGCTGGCAACCATAGGTTACAGTCCTGAAAGATGGAGTGCAGGAAAGGGATAGTGGGAGGGAGAGACGGATGAGAGGATCCAAATCTACATATCATGTCTGGGACGGATCAGGGCCCTAAAAAAAATCATCGTCATGAGTACAGGAAAGATGAGAGGGAGGGTGATAATATATTGTCAGGTCTAAGAAAAGAAAAGTGCACTTGTGCGACATTCATGGGCATCAAGATGAAAGCACATTGGGGCAGAAGTGCAAAAAATTACATTTTTTCTTTAGCACATGATTTCCTCTTATATTCTAATAAGACCATGATGATGAATAATGCTACATAAGTATGCACATTTGTAGCACTGTATTATTTATTCCCTCAAAGATGAAACATTACTGATACCAAAAATCCACAGTGGGATGAATCAATGTCATGATTTGCCATTTGTTGATTTCTTTTTCTAGACATGTTTGGAAAGGTGTGTGTTATTTATGGAAATAACCCTGCTGCTCCTTTGCATATTCTCTTGTTGTGAAATGCTGCAAAAACACTCCAGTGGCCAAAATCCCACAAATAATACGAGGGAAATATTTAGTTTGGATCTTAACATGCCCTTAGATGTTATTAGGGTTTAATATGCAAAGAAATACTCAGTGTTCACATACTTCACTTGCAGTTTTGATGACATTTCCACTGTCTTTATGCTTACATCCCACTGATCCTCAGGGAAACGCGAAGCCAGAGATGATAGAGTTTCACAGACATTTATTTTTCTTTTCTAGTGATTTAGCATGACTCTTCTTGTCATCATGATTCAGAGGAGACTGTGGTTCTGTTTATTGTGACCAAGTAAGTGCAGCGCCTGCATGCTTTCAGCTTCAGACTTATTGATTAAACTTTTAAACAGTTTCCATATTATCTAGGGACTACCAGGAGATTAATTTTGCCTCACTGTTCATCTGTAATTCATTAGTATGTTTGACAGCTCAACCACAAGGACTCTGTCTTGAGACAAGGCCATTTTTCACACAAGGAAAAGACTGTAGGGAGACAAACTCAATGATGCTCACAGTAACATATGTACAATACAGGTAATGTTACACAGATGGGGCTGATGTTTAGAGGATTGAGTATTTTAAGTTTACTGGGAAATATTTGCAATGTAAAGCATAAGGACAATTCAGAGAAATGTTCTATTTACTTCCCGTCACAAACAAAACAAAAGGTCAAGACAACAGACCCTAGATGTTTCAGCCTTTCTCCCTCCCTCTGACCTGCTTACCTGTTTGCACACTTCCAATAAATGCCACTAGAGCCACAAAATCTCGAAAAGAAAGAAAAAAAACACAGCTGGATAACCACATGCTAAACAAACATAGATGGACATATTTACTATCTTTCAGGTAAACACACTAGTGAATGAAAGGCAATACTGTAAAAACTGAAACTGTATCTATCAATCTGGCTGAAAGGAGGATTTTTATTTATTTATTTTTTCTTTTTGTGTAGTTTATGGGGTTGAGTGAAGTACTTGGACAGTTATGTAGACTGCTGTCTGTTCTTCGCTCTGCAACATGAACATCCTGTGGTCAATAAAATGTAAGGAGTGAGTGAATAAGAATACCATCTGGTGCAAAAGTGATACAGTGAAAATATCTATAATAGTAGTCTCTGAAGTTCTATGAATTTTATGAGATCTGAACTGTTTTAGATGGTGACATTTTGCTGAGCAGCTGTTTGTCTAGTAGATTTCTGCCCTGAATCACCGAAGCATGCTGTGACTGCTGCCAACTACAGATACGGGCCATTTTCAAAACTGCATCCTGCATACTTCACAGACAGTAATATACAGTATGTACTGCATAGTTGTATGGAAGTTGTCTTCAATAGTTAGTATGGCATCATTAAAGCAAATATTCATGTACTGAAAATGTTTTTCTCTATTTAAGGAAAGACTTTACATACCCTTAGTTTGGTACGTTTTGAAAACAGTTCTCAGCTACTCATAAGTACTTCACTCAACCATACTTAAAAAAGAAAAAAAACCCTGCAAAGCTTTATAATAAGAGTCCAAGTGTGAAACGGACCTGCCTGCAGTATATATTATAACCCATTAAAAACATTTAAAACTCCAAAGAGTTGAGCAGCCAGATTTCTGTATGGAGCAAAAATGGAAAATCACTTCACTCTCGTGTCAACAGTAGCTGATCTTCTCACCTCTTAAACACTTACAGTGTTATTAAAGGAAATGTTAATGCGTATTAGTGGTAAACGTCACAAGATCCAGCTTTTAAAAAATGGTTTCTGGCATCAAATTCATAGAACATGCAGCATGTTTGTAAACATTTCTACATTTCAATGCTAATTGTAAGCTGTCTTTGTAAGATTTTTAATTAAATGTACAGTCAAAATAATTTTCATGTTGCATTATGCTTTTATACACCGTGCTCCAGTTATGTTGGAGTCTAGCAGGTGTCCTCGAAGATGTCAGTTTTTCTTCTAACAGGGACAGTGACCACTTTTAAATCTTTGAGAAATATGACAGAAAGTCTGAGAATCTAATAGACTATATAACATCTTATGACTTCATTATGAAGCAAGAATATTTAAATATTTTCATAAATGCATTGAGTTTTCCCTTCACCCAGTAAAATAAATTCATGAAGACAGTTTCCAACATAGCATGTAAACCATTAATTTCCCTCACAATTTATCTGTATGTCTTTTCACAACAGATGTGTTTGTAATGTATGATGCAAAGTTGAAGCTTCAGCTTGACAGGTCTTAAAAAAAAAAAACTATTACTGTTTATATGGCACCAAACAAGAAATACAGTCTGTGAACATGAGCACTGAGCTGGCTGTGTATGAAAGCAAGTTGTGTCCGGAGGCTTTGGGTCAGCAGTCAATTAAATTATCACACCAAAATGAAAGACTTAGAAAATCCCCTCTCTGAATAATAGCTGTCACACACTCTGTATCCTCGGTGATGTTCTGTAAAAAAGGTTGCACCAATGGGATTAGGGCTTCATCCTCAGCTGCTGCTGTGCCCAGTCTAAAATGACTATCCTCTTATCTCAAGGCAACAGAGCGACATTATGTTATGTACCGACTTCTTCGAGATAGAATGGATGTCATTGAAATTAATTTAATCTTTCTTAAATTAGCTTTAGACTCTGATCTCTCCCAGTCAGAATTTATGTCCTCCAGAATTCAATTTCCTCCGCAGTGTGATATGCTTTTATCAGTTGGTAACTATCCGGTGGCCTCCAATAATGAGAGCTGTCACAGAGACCTGAGGCAGATAGTATTTGATGGCGACCGTCTTGTGACCACTGGAACTGTTGCCCCTATCTTCCAGGGATTACACAGAACAGACCTGAAGTTTCCCCACATTTAGCCCAGCAGCTCCCAGCAGAGGATCAGGAACTTCAGAATCAGTCTCCACACATATTAATCCAGTTACAGGTGATTATTAGACTGTTGGAGTGCATCAGCATTTTGTTTCACTTGTTGAAATCAGAAGAAAAGAATCTGATACTGAATAAGTTCAGTACTGACTGCAAGTTAATACTCATGAAAGACTCTTATGGTTGTGAAAATGAATTAACAGATAAAGACACAATCAAAGATTGCTGTCACAATACTGATTTGACTAATATAACATCAACTAAGTTTACATGTTCTGAAATGACTGGTAAAGTAATTAATGAGGAAATTTTAGGTGGTAAATCTAGGATACACACACAAAAAAAAAAAGAAAATAAAAGGAAGATGTTGGAGAACTCCGATGACTGCCACTTGGCACTAGTTGTATGCTTCCCACAGTTTTGACATAAAGAATGATTAAGGAGTCTTTCATACTCTGTTTTTACTGTTTGAGAATACAGGTAGTGAAGAAAAAAAAACATTGCAGTTCTTGTCAGAGCAGGGTTGGCTGCCGAAAGTCCAATTAGTCAACCTGAAAGAGTCTTGCAGGGGTCCTGGAACAGTCTAAGGCGGAGGTAGGCAACCTCGGTCCTAAAGAGCCACTGTCCTGCATGTTTTAGACGTCTCCCTGCTTCAGCACACCCTGATACAAATGACTGTGCCATTAACTGTCTTGTTGATGACATGATGATGACGACTATTAATTTGAATCAGGTGTGTTGATACAAGGCAACATCTAAAACATGCAGGACTGTGACTTTTTAGGACCGGGGTTGCCTACCCGTGGTCTAGAGGCAAAGGTGGCTTGGGGATCCTGCTGCACAGCAGTTCCAGAGGCCACCGGGCTGTTTATCTGCAGGTTCGCTGAGCTAAGCTTCGTCCGTGCTTCTTTTCAGGCCTCAGAACCAGTCACAGTGTCTGACAGTATAAATAACTATGACAGTACAAATAACTGCACAACAAGCTAAATCATCTTTAAAATAGGAATGATTATGATCTATTAGGTGGACTGCTGGCCTGTCCAGGGTGTACCCCTGCCTCTTACCTGCAGTGGGCTGGGATTGGCTCCAGCAGACCCCCGTGACCCAGTAATGGATTCAGTGCGTATAGAAAATGGATGGATGAATGGATGGATGATCTATTAGGTCCTTATTCACAGTTCAGAAGTACAGTCCACCAAAAGTACTAAGTAGTGTTGACAGTAAGGCATTTCATCATACAAGCAATGCAGCTGTTACTCAAAAAAAAAAGGAAGAAAAAGAAAAAAGGGACTTTAAGTATCTCCATTTCTGCTGTAAAGCTGGACATTTTAATATGGTGTTAACAAGAACCTGGCTCACTTTTGAAGCCAGCCCCAAATAAACAAGCTGCAAGTTTTGGGTCATCGCATCGGTAACTGATTAGCAAACCAGATGTAGCCCCTTGCTTTCACCACAGACTGACAGATCTTAGGGATACTATCATTCCAGAGGGGCTAGCATTCAGGTTTCAAAAAGCCAGCACACCGATAACGGCAGCATAGCTCATACAGCAACGTGACCTGGAGTCTGCAGGAGGCCAACAAAAACAGATTTCATCACAAGGAGAACAAAGTATCAAAAAGAGCAAAGAATAAATAAGTATAGGGGAAAAAGAAACACAATTGTGGCACTTGATTATTTTAAAAATTAGTTGTTTTTTTTTACACACAAGTAAAAACAACATTATGGAACATTAATAAATGTTACAAACATACAGAAACATAGCAACCAAGGTATGTTTTTAAGCAATATTTTTGAATTGCAATTTTACTTATAAGATTATAAATATAGAATTAAATATTAATGATCTTAATATTTTCAGCAGGAAATGGCCCTTACAAGATTCAGATTTTGACTTGACATTATCAATTAATTCTTGATAAAGGATGCCACAAAATAAGCTGTTTACACACACTGTTTGTGTACACCTGGCATTGTTAATGATGTCAACAAGCTCAAATTAACTTTCCAGTCCTGTTTACTCACATGACATGCACATATATCTACATATACACAAACACAGACACACTGATACTGAAATGCTCCCTTCTGGTGTGTCATAATATATAAAATGAGAAACGACAGGCGGCATATTTCCAGATAGTTCCCAACTGCACCAATTCCACCTGGTTGTAAAATTTAGTTAAATTCCAGTTTAGTTAAATTGGAACTTTTTATATATTAGGGGTTTTCTAGTTTCAGCAATTCCTGTAGTCCCTGTATATGCACAAACCACAAACCACAAAATGAAAGAAGCTGATGCTGCTAAAGAAAAGCAGAAAGTTGATATAAATGTAAAAAAAACAAACACATTTTGACAGTGCATTTGAATTACATATATATATATATATATATATATATATATGTGTGTGTGTGTGTGTGTGTGTGTGTATGTGCGTGTGTGTGTGTGTATATCTATATATCTGTATATATCTATA
>JAOWBL010000011.1:6194264-6223073 GCA_028564865.1 Zenarchopterus dispar | reverse complement strand
TTATACATGTATGTATGTGTGTGTATATACATGTATGTATGTATGTGTGTGTATATACACATATGAGCCTTTACTGACCCAGAAAAAGTTGGATGGAAAGGGCAGAAATAGAGGTGACATTTAAGATAAATGCAGGTAAAACTGCTGTCGTGTCAACTGGTCCAGTAAAAGTTAATGGACAAAACAGAAGTTCAGAGTCTGTCTCGTTACTCCTGAAGTTGTGAAACACGCTGAAAAAGATATTATCCAAGCCATAGCTTTTCTGTCCATTCTTGGAGGTCAACAAAAGATTAGGCAAACTCTAATGCCAAGACGACGGAGAAGAGTCTGCACAACTGTGTTTTCATCACTCAGCCTAACCCCAACTACTCAAGAGTGGACGTCACATGTTTCCACTTTTTCCACAGTCTGCAAACAGATACTTTTGCTGTCGTTGCCCAATTTGATTCGGCATACCAAAACTTTCACAAACATGACACAGCTTCCCATCTGAGCTCTTTATTAGCAGGAGTGAGTTCATTCACTTTTTGGGGGGAAGTGCTTGGATAAAAGCTGTTTCCAAGTAAAGAATCTCTGCTTTTTTGCATCCGATTTGAAATCTAAATGTTGACCAAAATAATCATGATCTGCATGTACTTAATGAATAAGGAAAATATGATTGGCTCATTTGTCCCATATAAACATCACAATATCCAGACTGCATCATTTCTTTTAATTTGTTTATCAAATGAATTGTGCCATATCTCGTGTATTCATGTAATGATAAAATATGCACAGAGTGTGTATAATAAGAAATAACATCATAATCTTTTCTTTTAAGACAAAGGACTTTATGCATAATTTAAGTCTTTGCAGAATTTTATGTACACCAAAAGTGCAGTAGACTAATTTAACAGCAAATGATTTGTAAGTACAAAGTGTTTGATGCGTAGAATAAATCAGGCTGTGAGAGGTCATTGTAAACCTTAGAGAGTCACAAGAAGTTGCATCATTTTTGCACACATTTGGACATGTGGGATCAAATCTGGTAGGCAAATCATTTTAGGAAACCACAGTCACATTAATGAGGAAAAATAATCCACTTAGATGACAGATGCAAATGCACATATCTGATTCATATCAGATTTATTTCCACATATGAATGAGGCGTGAAAGGCATTTAAAAACCAACATGTGTATTTTTATTGTGTCACCTGGGAGGTACACTTTAATTGTTTTTTTTGTTTTTTTTTTACTATAATTGCAGCCAGAATGACAGATCAAAACATCATAAATAAACAGTAAAACATTGAATTTCATGGCAAATTTAAATCGATTTCTGCTCTCTGGTATTTTTCTTTCTTTTTTAGCCATAAATTGGTTTGTTTCCTGCATAAATGTGTGGTGAAAATGTCTTTGAGCAGAGGGAAACTATTCATTCATGCAGCAAAGCTCTCTGGTAGGTGGTCTGATTTGCTTTTAAGCGTTAATTTTCTTTAGCTCTTCTTTTACTATTCACCGCAGTGTCACCGCACCAATATAGGCATGACTTGCTCTTCTGTCCGCTTTTGTCTCATTTGCTTGGGAGAATAACCCTTTAAAAGGGAAAAACCTTTTATTCACTTACTTGATAAATTGATCCATTCATGCAGTTACAAAACCACTAGATTTTATCGCACACATGTGTTATTCAAGGCATACAATACCAGTAAATGTTTAAACATGCCTCCTGGTGAAAAATACATGGGCAGTGTTTTTAGGGTATTGCATTTCTGTGATTTGGGGCTTTAGGAGTCGTGCTTAAATATACCTAAAATATGTCACTAACAATTTTGTCCACAACTGATGACAGTATGATTCCTTTAAATTTAATTGATAAAATAGCCAGCAGGACTTTTGAATCAGAAAGCATCCCCTAACGGCGTGGTTTTGAGACTGTGGTGATGCTTGACTGGATCAGCCTGAGGATCTGTGTTTATCAACCCAGTAGCTCACGCTCTCACTGCACTGGTAACATTAATAACCTTAGTGGAGAGTCCAAACTCGGGCTGTCATCAGTGTTCAATAATTCTCTCTAAAACTCCATTTTAAAATGTGTTTGTATTTGCAGTTTGGCTGAACTCTTCCTTTGTCTCTGCCTGAAAGAAAACATCTCTATTTCACAGAAAAGAAAGAAGGCTTTAAATCTCTTTTGTAGAGTAACCCGACGCTGCGAAACATCAATGTAAGTTTTGGGATTTGGTTTAATTAGGACAAAGAATGCGCATAACAAATACTACGCTCGGATCCAATCAAATGCACATGTCTCTACTTAAAAATAAAGAATTACAGCACTGGTGTGGTGTAACTTTTAAAGCACACTCACCCTTTGTCTAGAATAGATACTCAAAACATCTGGAAGAAGAGATCCCTATAAATCTCCCTGATAAATGATGGCGCTTCAGAAATCAGAGGAAAATAATGAGTGGAGCAACATCTTGGCACAACTAAAAACATACTTGAAATACAAGACTGCATCTCAGATGCTCAGCTCAGAGACCACAAATCACCAAGGCTCTGAGAATTAGGAATTTATTTTAAAGCTCATCATATCACACAAACACACACACACATATTGGCAGCTGTGTATCCCTTCAGGATACTGTCAAATGATGCTGGAAGTCTGCTTAATGCCAAAAGGTGGACTGGCTTACACCACAGCATCACATGCTCCGAGCCAAGTATGCTTACTAAGAGGCATTTATTCGTTATATGCTGATTTTTCCTTCATCGAGTGCACAAACGGTGAAAGAAATTAAGTTGTAGATCATTCTCCCCTGCCCAGAGATTTGTCAATATGTCTGATGTTAAGCAAGAGTAAACAGAGAATAACAATCTGCCTTTAAACTGCTCGACATTGAAGCCAAGCTATTTAAGCATCCAGATTTGGCTTTGAACAATTATTTTTAATTAGCAGCCATTAAGGCTGTTGTTTATGTCCTCCCCCAGCCTTCCAGCTTCGTCATCTGCTTTCAGAAACTCGCCACGACAGGTCATTTTTCATGATTTCTCTTACATTGGAAAAACACCAGTACTTTAATTAAGAGGCCCGGATGTCCAGATGCTTACCTATTTTTTTGCTAAATGATTACTGATGAGGAAACCACAAGCATAGCGGCCAGATATCAATGAAAGCAAGCTGGTCACTAAGTGAGAATTCTCTTGTGTGGAGTCAAAATGGACATTTAAGGCACTTGAAGGTGTGCTGTTTGCACCATTGCGGGCTCTGTGCTTCTCCATCTTGATGCAGCTGAAGCACTCAAGTCGCTTTTCAGACCTGTGAGATGAGATCCGTCATTTTGGGTGTCAGTTTTGTGCAAGGCGTGCATGCATGCGTGGGAATGAAAATGAAATAAAACGTGTTTTTTTTTTTTACACAATGTGGTAAAAAGGGTCAACAGAGCTTCAGGAAGCAGATGCGTGCAGTGTCTGACTTTGTGCTGCTATGTGTAAACAATCCAACAGGTGGCATGAGACTCTTGCCCTGCTGCTTCTGGAGATTCAGCTGCAGGAGCTTAGATTTTTCTTAATTGGCCGACAGACATGACCTGAATCTAATTTCCATATTCCAGAGTCGGTAATGTGAAAAGACCAGTTGTTTTCACTCCAAAAAACCGACGTGATCTAATTGAAACAGTGAAAGTCTACTTTAGTATGTCTTTAAGTCAATTTGCGAACACATTTTTCACTTCATTTTTCCCTATGTCTTCTTTGTGCATTCCCATTACCTCAATGAATATTAATGGCAATGGATTCTCAAGAATGTCAACAATTTTCTGGCTACTTATTTCAATATCCTCTTTGCACAGGGCTTTCATTTCCTAAGGTACGCTGTTAAAAGGCAGCCCCGGCCTGCCCTGACTAATTTCCTCTCAGCCTCACAGATCACAGGTCTTTCCCACCCAGTGCTCCCTTTGCTCCCACAAAGACCCTCGTAATCCTGCTGCTTGTCCACAATTAATCTTCCCAGTTGCCACATTATTAACACAACCACCCACGGGCAGCGGATGCAAATGTAAAGCGTGTACGCTGCGTGAACAACCACCCCACCCCCCGATTTGGCCCATAGTGGAATGACGAAAGTGTCAGTCACTATGAGGGGCTTAGACCGCTGCCCACGATCAGCATCAAGGGATCTTCAGCCTGCCCCCACCCCCTTTGTCCTCTGATCACACAACATGACCCCACCCGTCAAGCCCTCTCCCCACCTTCTTTTTCATCTACCTTCCCCTGCCTGTCATTTTGTTTCTCTATTCCTGCCTCTTTTTTGTGTTCTGCCAGAGCAGTGAGAAATGAGGCATTTAGAAAGAAAGCATGATGCCATTTCCCCCATTTTTCAAATATTCAAACCAAAATCATTTCAAAAGTTCAGAATTTCCAAGTGCTGAGACAAAAGCACTTATAAAATATAACAGCATACCTATTTTTGTGATTACTCGTAATGTGCTGACAGAAAAAAGGACACCATTCTTGAGAATCAGACCAAAAAAAGTGTTAATTAATGTAAGTCATCACTTGACAAAGTCGGTTTGGCCCTATTACCACTCAAAACTGAATATATTTCAGCTATTTCTAGGTCTCACTTTAAGGGCTTGTCAGTTGTTACTGGCATTTTTCTCCATTCTATCATTACCCCCCGTCCCCCTCGTACTATCATTTTCTTAGTAGATCAGCTGCATCAATCGCAGCTGAGAACTACTGTCCCCATACCCGATTAACGCATAGATGAAAGTTTGGCTTTGTACCTAAAACATAAAGTATTTCAGCTAATACAGGAACATAAATGAATTTCCATAGAGTGTGTTATTACAGCTGCTGTGCTCCCAGTACCATGCATATGTAAAGCAGACGCAGGACAAACAGTCCCCTACTTTGTTTGTTGTGTTGTATTAAAAGACATGTGACTACTGCAGCCATCTACCAGGGTAAGCTCCACTAGTCAAGTCTTAGCCGTTGGGCTCTACTCGACCAAACACAGTCACGATCAAAGCTGCTGCTGTGTGAATAGCTTGGCAGCACTTTAAAAGAATATGAAATAATGTCCCAATCCAGCAATTCAGAAAGAGCAGAGAAAAGGAGAGTATAAGAGCTGAATGTGTGGAGGCTTTTTCTTTTTTTTTTTTTTTTTTAGAAGTTGGTCACTCTATTGCCTTCAGTGTCACTTGACATGAAAGTAATGCCAGTTCTGTGGAGATCCAAGCTTCTCCCTGGTGGTTGAAATGCTATTGTGTGTCAGACAAAGGGCATGGTTTCACAGCAGCCCCTTGTTTGCATGCATGACCAGCACTTTCAAACACAGCCCTTTAGATCTAAATCTCAGATTTCACTCAGCACTGAAGGCAGCGGGCAGCTTTGTTAGTGGTGAAAAATTACTGGAGATGTCCAAACCAAAACCAAGCGAAAACATCTCAGAACAAGAGCTTTGATTATGAGGTCTACATGGAAGCTCCTCTGTGAAGGCAGTCCCACAGAGCTGAGCCGTCTTGTTTACCAACGTACTCAAACATGCCAGATTGTCCTCTGCTGTTTGCCCTTTGGAAGTTAAACATTAAATCATCACAGATGGACGTTTTACTTGAACAAACATTTCTCAGAGGCAGGGCCTAGTGCACCCCCAGTGGGTGGAGCCAAAGAATGAAAGTTGTTAAAGAAAGAAGACTCAAAACTGTCATTGCGTTTCAGTAATTGTGTGGACAGGGTTACTAGAGACAAACTAAAGTAATTTCAAAATGAATTCTTCCCCTAGTGACAGTAGTGTCTGTAGGGACCCATCCACACTATCATTTAAGTGGAATGACGCTTCTGAGTCTTGTCAGAGGCTTAAAATATCCATTTATTTTGATGTAGGTCGATTGCCCTGAGAGCCAACACTAATTGCCTTTTTTGTGGAAAACACATATTCCAGTCTAACTCAAAACGGTTTTGATTAATGTCATTTTGGTCATTAACAAATGTGTGCACTTCTTACCACCTAATAATAGACTTAAAATTTAAAAAAAAAACTCTGAATGCTCTTTCAAAATTGATGTAGATGATGCATGCATGTGTGTGAGTGGGTGCCTCTCCCTGTCTGTGACAGACATCTCAGCAGGGAAAATACAGTCAAGTTAAAAATACTGTAATTATAATTTTCATCTTAACAACTATGACGTTTAGCTGATCTACAGAGGTTCTGAACCTTCCAGTAGCATGTAGCTGATGGTTTTGGTTTTCCTCCTCACAGTCTGAAAAACTGATGAACTTTTGACAGCTTTTACAAAATTACTCACAGATTGGAACATTTTACATTGAGCATACATTTTGAGGACAACTTGAATCTGTTTTGGGGAGAATAAGGTTAAATGTTTTGTTTGTTTCTTCGAAAATTGCTTGTGGCACCTTTTTGTGTACAATAAATGCACACTAGATACTTTCAGTTTCAGCTGAAGTTACAGTTCAGTTTGAGACCTTACTTCTTTATCTCGCTTTCTACTGGAAAGGTTGCTTCTCATGCACAGAGCATTTGCACAAAAGAGCAGGAAGCCAGGCTGAACCCTCTCCCCCCGATCCAACTTACTATCAGAGAGACTGAAAAAAAACATTTTTTTTTTCTGCAGAGAGAGAAGTTCTCACAGTAATACATCATGGCCTTGGATTTGGGGGAAGAAAGTTTGTCAGTAAAATTTGCGATGGTTCTTTAAAGTGGAAGGACCTCCAGGGAGCGGGAGAGGACATGTGTATGACAAATGCAAGTAATTATTTGAAAGTATGATGACCTCAACCAAAAACTGTACCTCTGAGATAAAAACAATAAAATGTCCCGGAACAGTTAAGAGTTTTAAAGAGTTTGGTTTAGACATATGCATGGCAAATAATACTCCACCAATCACATATGCTGTGGATGCCTCAAGAAGTCCCTTTTTTCTTTTTTTTTTTTAACTTTGCCGTGCAGTATTTCTGGTTTGTTCAAGTCATCCAGATGTTTTCCACCAATACCCCATCAATAGTAAGAATAAAGACTTAAAAAATAATTATTTGCTAAAATTATAAATGGGATTAATTCATTTTTCTGCAATATGATGTTCTTAGTGTTCTTCAGCTAATCAAGTCACTCAAAATATATCGATGGGAAGCAACCCTTGCAGAATAACAAGAATGTTTCATATTTTTTAGATATATTTAGTTGCAATATTTTATCGAGAAATAAAATATTGTGAAACACAATGGATTTTCTTGCAGTTTGTGAGTGACAGTCTTCCTTATGTATCACTACTCTTCCTTCACCTCAAAGGAGTGAAAAGAATGACCTTATTATTGATGATGAAGAATTTAGTGCTATTTTCAGACATAAAGCAGCAGGACTTGAGGCACAAGAACAAACAAAAAAAATGATTAAGACGTTGATTCAATTTCAGCAAAACACAGGATTTAAAACTGCATAAATGAATGACTAAAATCATTAGTGCCTGTTGGATGCATCAATAGGAAAATACTTTCTAACATGCTAATCCTAGCATTAAAAATGTATTAAGCACTAAATTCATATGGGGCTGCAAAAATGCCATTATATCTATTGATAACTGTAATAAAGCATGAAGGTGAGGCTGAAATATGAGTTTCCCTGCTCCCTCCAGGGAAACTGTTGGTGCTTTGCCACAGTTGGACATCTCTTCCACAGACATGTGGCTGAGGACAGAGTGGGCTGTCTGTCAGACACAAAGAACAAGCGCTTTTCCAGCTGCTGGATTCCCATACAAGAGCGATGAGAACACGCGGAGGGTTAGTCAGAGCTCACTGCAGACGAGCAGCATGGAGTTGGGCCAAGAAGACGTCAAGTGCTGCTTTACAATAGGCCTTTCTCACAGCGGGACCCCTTTGTAGCACTGCAGCAGTGTTCTGTAAATGCATATGTCAGCTACAGCAGAAGGTAGACTGTGAGTGATCTGAGGAGGACAAAAAAATACAGAGCCGAGGACAATGGAAAGTACAAAGCTTGCGGAGACGTAATGTGCTCAGCCATTATTTACTTTACAGCGCGGCTGCGGGGATTTCTGTGTCACTTCTGATGAAAAAAATAACCCTCTCCCTCTGTACAATGCTCACCCGGCAACAACTGGAAAGCAATTTTCTTTCTGCAAATAGAAAAGTTGCACAATTTGTATACTACACCTCTCATCAGGAAAACTTGATGTCTGCGGTCGCCTAGAACAACAGACCTCAGCTCAGCTTTTGGAGAGCCTGACATCACTTTTCACGTGTCAGCTGGTGAAATCAGACCAAGCTGCTTTGTCAGACCCCCCCCCCCCATGATCCGCCAACATGTAAGCCTCCCATCACCTGAGAAATCATGAGCAACACAATTTAATTACAGCTTTAAAAAAAAGTGTAAACATCACTCTCTTTCATACCGTTATATAAGCGGACAAGAAGACAATGTGTTAAGAGGAAATAAATCTGCCTTGACAGCCACATCAAAGGGTGCAGTGAGGGGCTTATTGCTACTTAAGGCTCAGGAATGCTGTTGCTAAGCATCAGTCCAAAACCTATCAACCCTTTAAGGTTCTTACCACTTTTGAGAAGGAGGCAGAGCAGGTTACTAGAGGCCAGAAACTCCTCTCTGGACTGAAAATTCATTAATTCTAAGACCAGACGCAAAACAAACTTTTATCAAAGAATTATATTTTTGTCCACTGAACAAATATGAATAACCATCTGTTTTTTTTAATTTCGTATGGTCTTTTTAGGAACGACATGCTTGCTGATGAAGGACGTCATGCACCACAGCATAAAGGTTATAAGTAAGTGATATCAGCCACCTTCTTGTGAATACATTCAGTTCCCTCATCTTGCCCTGGTGGTACTAAATCACTGGCAGCATTTGGGAGCAGTGGGGTGTCATTGGATGGCTGGGTAGTCAAGCTTTTATAACTCTGTCCATCAAGCTAATTTGTTATTTCAGCAGGTGCAGATTTCTGCCCTGAATTAGAGAAACTGTCTTAAAAGCTTTCTCCTTTGAACCCAGCTCAAATCTGTCAGACTTTGGCAAATGATGTGGAGAGGCACGTCGAGTTTGCCTTGTCATTCACAGGTTTGACAAGCAGTACATTTTCGTGTTGGGGCAAGAACATGAACTGAAACAAAACTGAAGTCTCACTTCTGGGAAACAGAAGTGATAGGGAACCTCATACTAACTTGAAATCCGTGGAGTATGCTTGGCGTTGTCTTGCAAATGTTCAGAACAAACGAGCCTGGGAAGGTTATGTCAATGAGCTTCCCAGGTCACATGGGTCACAGGGGGGTTGCTACCGTCACAGAAAGGTTTAACTACATCACTGGCATGAGGAATGAAGCATCAGTGTTGGATCTCCAGTCCAGTCTGCTGTCCACATGAACACTGAGATGAGATGTTTGTCAGCCATTTTAATGTGGCTGACATCGATTATGCTATCAAATTTGCCCATGCATTGCACCTTCAAGGCTTGGTATTATAATCACATCCAGAGCTGCTGAAACAAGGGGTAGCAGTTCTCTGCCTGAACCCGCTGTTGCTCGGGTTGCTGGTCAGGGGTTCAGACCTGTTGCAGTTGGGCAAGCCCACTGATGTGACTGTGACTGATGGACTTTACTTCCACTGGGAAAGGTCCAGGAATAATCCACCATGGCTCAAGACTCTTTCAGCCGGTTCAAGCTGGAGGAGCTGCAGAGCTTCGAGCAAACATTTGTAGTGGGACCTCTGGTTTCAAGTATTTCAGGGGGAAATTCGGAAATGATAGCTGAGTGTAGCTGATGCACGGTTGGCAGATATCCCATGCACTTAGCTGAACTTTGTTCTTAGACCCTCCCAGGCCAAACTACAGCCAGTCACAGTGGTCTGTTAGTAAAACTAACAGCACAACAAAATGTTTCTTCTTTAAATATGAATGACTATGTTCTGTTAGGTCTTTATTGACAGATCAGAGGTACAAAAGTGCAACTAGCCAATGACTGTGCCAACAGCCTTTCAAAATAAATAATATTATTGCTTTTTATCCTTTTTTTTTATGTGGTACAAAAAAAAGAAGAAAAAAACAAATTTAACCCCCTTCCCATTGTCATGGAAATCAAAAAATAGAATCCAAAACATTTTCTTTTGTTTTAAATTAAGAGGTAAATATGTTTATTTATATTGCAAAGTTTGACATTTTAATATGGGGTCAATGGAGACAGACTTTTGTTTGGATTATAGATTTTAAAAAACAATGGGTGAAACATCAGGTCAGCTGATCCATTAGGAAACCAACAGGAACACGTCAGCCACATGTCAATCAGTTAACTTTGCTCCCAGCTCCTTCAGCTGATCCCCGCCAAAATATCCGCTGCCAGACATTAACAATAGAATATGTTGACTGGATGAAAAAAAAAATTACTGTTGCATTTAGCTGACGCTTCGTTAGTATAAAAGGTTGGTTGCTATGCTAAGCACTGTAGCATGGCGATCACAGATGAGGAAGTGATAGCTGCTAGCCATTAGCTGAGATGACTGTCAATCAATATTAGAAATAAATTTAATCCTTTATATAAACTCTCTTGGCATGGTACAAAAAAAAAAAAATCAAAGCCCCTCAGAGTTGTCATGGTGAAATCAAAAGACTGAGACCAAATCCGATTTTTTAACATGTCTGTAAAAATGTTTATTTCTCTACAAAGTTGAACATTTTAACATGGATGTCATTGGAGATTGACTCACTTTTGCAGCCAGCCTCTAGTGGTCAGTTGAGGAACTGCAACAAATCTTACTTGAAACAGAGTTAACCTCTTTTTTTTTTTTTTTTTCGTTTTTGAGTCAAACATTAATTAAAGTTATGTGGATGCCAGGCATAACCACAACAAAAGTTTTACTTATGAATATGTAAACATAATAATATGGACACAGTCCCAGAGTGTGGTTTCAAAAAGCGTGGCATTCTCAGCTTAAAACTCTAAAAAAATGAACTCATTGCAATACTGACCTGAGCTTTAACTAAACAAGAAATCCTAAACAAGAAATGCAAACCACGCAAAGATAGTTTACAAATATGTCTGTGTGAAAAAACAACAATAAAAACAAAATCACCATTGTCCTGCTTTATCTCTTCTTGAGTATCAGCTTTAAAAATCCAACAATTCAATTCAATTTTATTTATATAGTGCCAATTCACAACAAAAGTCACCTTGAGGTGCTTCACACTGTAGGGTAAAGATAAAACAGTGTTACAAGGAAAATCCCAACACACCACGTCATGGTTCTTGATGCTTTTAGCTAATTAGATTTTCATGACCACTTAACTTCAGATTGGTCAAATTACAACAATAAAAAAGAAAACTAATTGCAGCCAAGTTTTTATGTTTATTTCTGTGTTTTTTTTATGTCCTAGTGTCTTTTATAAACTTACAAACAATGTTCTTTCTTGCTGCCATCTGAGATTAAATGAATTGTCCTAATTTTCATCACTTTTTCTCTCCACTTATTTACTGACTCCACTGACTCTTTCACATTGTGGCATTCAGTGGGTGGACCCTTCTCCCTTCAGTGTAATCAGCTTTCATTCCAGGCCTTTTGATCCCTTGTTTTCCTTTATGTGACACACCTCATCACCTTTATTTTCTGCCATAATTGCCTGGGAGAGATCTCCCCTTTGATACTGTCTGCATGCCAAATCACTATCAGGGAAAGAGTGTGGAAAAGTGCCATGTGCAGTGTCTACTGGGAGGGGGGAAAAAAGCTCATACACCTGTGGAAGACAAACAGGGTTTTCAGAGATATGACATATCTATCAACCAGGCGCAGGATATGAACTGTTCTGTCATCTTAATGGTGAAGGAGGCTTTGCATAGTAGAACAGTAGGTGCTGAGAGACAAGTGTTGCACATGGTGAACTGTCTGGCAGCTGGCATTCCCAGGTCTGCAACCCCTTCAACCCCTCCCCAGCCGTCTCATCTCCCGGCTTTAATCTGCAAACATAGCTCCTCTCCTGCAGGCTCATCACCGGTCCGCCGAGCGGAGCTGAGTGGGATCCTCCGCTCCCCCTTCAGGTCTCTTTCTCTTCTCCTTTACGGCTGCAGCAGTGTCAACATCAGCCCTCCACCACAGCACAAGTGTCAAGTTAGGATGTCAGCTGTTTCCAGAGATTGCTATTTAGACTTCAATCACCAAAAAAGAAAAAGAACTGCAACAAAGCATACAATGATCGCAAATCTACCGGTTAAAGATGAAAAAAAGAACGAGGATGAAATATTTCTAACAAAACTGAAAAAGTCTAGAGGGCGTGTTTTGGAGGCCAGTAATTCTTGCACCTGCTGAAGTAATAGCCAGGTTTACTGAGCTGCAGGTTAAGCTGCAGGTTTATTAGAGTAGTTATGTCCAAATTAAAAGTGTGTGTAGCGCATATAAAACAAGTTTTTGCATATTTACATCAGTGTCTTTGTATTTTGTAAGTTAAATCAAAACCATCTGCACAATTCTATTACAACTGTTACTTATTAAAATACATTTTGCAAACATTTCTCCTAAATTATGTCCTAAACCAGCTCTGAAAAATCTGCAAATGAAAGAATGCCTGCATGCCATCCACCCACACAGAGAGGCAGCCGCTGCCTAACATCACAGCAGTAAGATAAGCAGGGTGGATTCTACTGAGAGAATCTGTTATCAGGGATGGTGCTATGCACTGACATTAAGGATAATCATATCTATCAGCACACTGCCAAACATCCCCAAGTGAGCTTGGCGGAGAACAAAGCCCGCATCGTCTCTCGAAGCTAAGGTTACAGGCGGATGATGATGTACTTGTCACTGGGGTGAAAATGATCCACTGCCCCAGCAGCTCCGAGTGAACAAACACAATCCACACGGAGATGTGGATACAGTCGGAACATTTTTAGGTATCTGCTCATTCCACTGCTTGATAGTCACAGCTGAATGAACAGCTACAGCTCTGCACCAGGAACCCGTGTGGACTCTCCAGCTGTATATAAGAACCTGTCTCAGATAAAATGCAAAAAAAAAAAAAAAAAAAAAAAAAAATAGCTGGATAATGCAGTCCATCATTACTTCAGAGGACACACCTGTCTGGCTGAGGTCTCCTCAGAGTCCTGTTTATTCTGGATTATTGTTCTTTTATTACGCACAAGATGTGAATATGATCATTTGTCTTTGCTTTTGATATTTAAACTCACTTTAAAAAGAAAGATGACATAAATTCAGTTGCACAAAGCACAACATATTTTCAAAAGGCGAAAAACAAAAAATGATGTGAATGCAAATGCTTGGAGTGTCTGTAGCCACAATGCTAAACCATGCAACGGATTAACTTACCTATAATAAACCTATTGTATCAACGAGACCACGGGGATAGCTATTCTAGCTGGGATCTGTGTATCTCGTTACTGACTAGGCACACTCACACACGAAGTAGCCCAAAAACACAAAGCAGGATGAGTAGTGTTTTGGCAAGCGTGCTGCAAGTAAGACCAGATCCCACGTTTTATTTAAGGCCGTGAGAGAACCAGAGCAAAAAGAGTTGGCAGGACAATTTGAATCCGACAAAATGGTGGAGAATGAGTCAGTGAATGAATCACTCAATATCACAGACCAAGGCGCAGCGTTTGGAAAGAAATCCACCCCTTGCAGGGAAGTAGTCGAGTGGCAGTGATAAATTGCCCTTCCTGCAGAGTCTTACACATGGTTTGCATCAATATCCCACTCATTATGATGTACTGAGCCCCATCGCAGGTGTCACGAATGTTTATTTTTGGACATACAAAGCTAGTTTGTTGAGTCAAAACAGAAAATGACTGAAAGCTCAGCAGGTACACTGTTTTTGTACATTCTGTTAACTCTGATTTAATGTTGTGCATGAAAATTAAACAGCTAACTCTGTATAAACAAACCTCTGTTTCATGTCTTTGTCACCTGCCACTGAGAGCCAGACGTAGAACCACAACAACATCACATGAACACTGAGGTCAACACACACACACAGAGAGAGAGAGAGAGAGAGAGAGAGAGAGAGAGAGAGAGAGAAGGTGTGGGTGGACAGAATGGGTGTGGAGGGCTGTGAGACAGACGAGGCAGCTTGTCTCGCTCGCGGAGAGAAACAACTATCGGTGCGATCACTCCACTTTGCTCCACATGCTGGAGTCTAAACAAGTCTCTGTTTTCATTTCCATAGAGCCACGTTCTGTCTTTTGTTCTGACGCAGATAAGATGTATAAATTATGAGCAGCTGACAAAGTATACTGGGGCGCCTCGGGCAGCTCATCAGTCATGCTCGGCCTGTCAGCAGGTAACTGATGGGGCCCCTACAGGCACAAAGCCCCCTTTTAAGCAAAGGAGGGGGAGGCAGAGGAATTAAAGCTGTTGTTGGAGTCCTGAGCACAACAGCTGACTCATATTTAACAGTCTCTTTAAAAGAGCGAGGCAGACGCCAAAAGCTTCAGGCTGCAGAGTTTGTTGTGCGGTTCACTCCTCAGGAGTGTGTGTCTTGTTGTGCTCTGTCGGCATTGAACAGCAGCAGTCAAGCTGGATGTGGGTACGAAAAGAGTCATCCAGAGAGACCACCCAAGAGATGCTGGAGAGGGGTCTCTAGTAAGGAAGCTGTATGACAGTGATAATCTTCCACTTAATCAAATCTACCAAATACACGTAATCCTCCGTATCTGCAGAGAATTCAGCTAAACACTTTGACACTGCAGCTCATTTCCATCAGTGTTTCACTCCAGTACTAAATGTGTAAAACTAGAGGCTCTGATGTACTGAGGTTTTTAACGCACTCTGTGTGTATTTCAGAGATAATAGTAATGAGACAATGTACTGCAGTAAAGATGATAGGTAAGAATTGATGTCTCTCCCTGCAGCCATGTGGGTGGGAATGACTTGGCTTTGTTTCACTCTGCACCACAGCTCTCATCTTAATCAGTCACTGTCCCTTTTTTGTCTTGTGGCCTCTAAAGTAGCTGTGAGCCAGAGTCAACTTCACATCCAGCACCGAGCAGGGTATGACAGCAAACGTGAAGAATGCATCCAGTGTGGGGACCATTTAGTGCGAATGCTGCACTTAGTGGTCCTTTATCGTTTCTAAATGTGTAGAGGCTTAATATTCATTAACTCTAGCTCTGTTATTGGATCTAATGTAGTTCACGTACAAATAATATGTAAAAGTAGACTTATGTTACAAATAAAGACAAAAAGAAAATCACTCTAAAGGACAAAAAGTTCATTTTCAAGACGGGGCGGGGAGTTCGGCTACTTTATGTCCCCCTCATCATATTTCGGAAAACCAATCTCCACAGCTGTCTGATGTCTTTAAGGACATAAAGTATCACACCTTCGTTTGGTTCAGATGGGTATTTTACAGTATCAAATGATTGGGTGTATGAAATTCTGTGAATAGGATCTCCATACCAGAAAATAAAAGACATCACAACCGCACAGGAGATGTAAAATAATACAGCTTATGTCTGATGCCCAGGAGGAGGAAATGACTGTTAAAGCTAAAAATATCTTCTTCCAATGAAAACCAGACCAAAAAAAGAGGCTACTATTAGAATTTCCTGTAATATGTGGGAAATCAGTATTCTACTTGAACTTATTTGTGCTTTTCTCAAAAAGTGTAACTATTGCAAAACTAAACAACTTCTGGTTATAATTGTTTTTTTTTTCATTTTAAACTGCAACTTATTTTGTAATTTGCATCTACAATAATTACTGCAACAAAGGGTTGGTGTGCACCTTAAAGCATTGTACAAAATCTAAAATCTACAACCAAAAAACTTTTTATTTCTTCTGTTCACTGAGTTAATCCATCCCAGGGATCATCTAAGCTTTGTAGCAGCTGACCACTAAACAAATGCATATTTTTTTGTGTACACACCTGTGAATGTCTGGTCAAAGACGTCAATGCAAGGAATTAATATATCAGTTGGAAAGGACTAATTATAACTCACAGCAGCCTCATGATTGATCACTCCAGAGCACAATTACCCACCTGTCCACGTTTAACTGATGTAGGAGTGTTTCAGGTCTTGCAGCTCCTGAAACTTTAATACATTTCTCATTAGAGTCGGGCTGGTACAGCACGGTGAATGTCATTTGTAGGTCTGATATAAAGGTGACAATGATTAGAGACAGAAAAACACATGAAAGTGAAAGAATCATTTGAGTATGACAAGAACATGCCACCTAAGTGCCTATCTTTGCTTTGAATGGTGCAGAAGAAGAATAAAAGTGTCATTTCCGTCTTCTCTTCACAGAGGTAGAAAAACAACTGCTGCTGTCTGATGAGTGCAGGAACATCTTCTCACAACGTGAGAGCATCTTTAGAAAGAACAAAGCATAACCTTCAGTCACTTAACTCTGCATCTGAAAATGACAAAAGCCCTGAAAATACTACTAAGGAAAATAACTGCTTTTCATCATACTGACACTTTTAAACAATATTCCTTTTATATAGTTATTCCTTAAATAACTGAACTAATTATTTTGGGTGATGGATTGTTGAAACTTCTATAAACATACATTTGTATAAACATATGATAAAGCTGTCAATGGATTACATTTTTTAAATCATGATTAATCTAAAGATTTTCAGGGTTAACTGGCGATTAAACATAATTAATCACACAAATGATTGTTTTATGTTCTGTTTACCTTAGAAAGATATTTTTCAAATTGTAATAATACAGTGGCATATAATTATCTTTGCTTCAAACAAATGATATGTAGTTAAAGGTAATACTGTATGATCCACTATGGTTTCATTCGTTTGGAGATGCAGGTGAGGCTTATGGGAACAAAGAATAGATAGCTATATTGTAGGCTTGGTCAATATTTCAAGTCGCTATTTCAAGTCGCTCAGAGTGTGTAGTCCACCCTTTCCTGTCTGTAGACCATGGCTTCGGACTTAGAGATGCTATTCCCACAATGGCAGCTTTACACTACTGGTATGAGAGCTGCAAACTGTTGCAGTGCTTAAAGGTGAGGCTATAGTACGGAGGGCTCCACTCAAAGTTGAGAAGGTCACATCATCTTCAAAATGTAAAGATCTAATCTTAAACTAGAAAGCTCCCACCTCCTGGCTGTGCCTCAGAATTCTGACTATAAAAGTTATGGACAGAGTCTGTGATAAAGGACAGCCCTGGTGGATCCTACACTCACTGGAAATGGGTTTGACTACTGTTGAGAATGCAACCCAAACTCTTAATCTGTTCATAAGAGACCAAATGACCTTTTGCAAAGAGCCCAATATCTCACTCCCAAAGTTCCTCCCAAGTGACACAGCTAGGAACACAGCTGTGAGCCTCCTCCTTGTCCACATACACATGAAGACTGCTAGCGTAAACTGCCATGCACTCACTTTAAAGTGCCGGTCCAGTGCTGCATAAACAGGAATGAAACAGCACCGTTCCCCTTGAATCCAAGCTTCAGCTGTGGGGTAGAGTCCTCTTTCTCCTGGACCCTGACATAGACTTTCCCAGGCTGGGACAAATAGATTTTGTTTTTTCTTTCTTTCAAAATGTCGTTATATATGCCGCAATCTCTATACAAAGAAATAAAATTTTAAGCACATTACTCACCCACTGTGTACACATGTGTGGAGTGTTTGCACAGAGGAAGAGATATTGAAAGAAGGACAGAGTGGAGCTTCTATGGAAACAAAAAAAAAAAAAAAAGAGAACACAAACAAGCTTGTGTGAATTTGTACCAAAGCACCAGCTCTTTTCACATCCAGCCCAAAAGAGTTGTCTCCGTAACGACAATAGTGGGCAGCATGATCTTTCATTATATATTGTGTAAACAGTGTAACCTATCACTGATGCCAATCAAAATGATTGATTGTGGCCTGTCACATGAGAAGAGTGACACGTCAGGAAAAAGACAAGTTTTTTTTTCCCCCAACAAAGAGCTGTGCATTCAGGCTGCCACAGAAAGTGGTGATTAATGTGTTCTCACTGGGTAATCCCACACCCCTGGCTAATGAAGGAGGAATCTATCATCAGTGCTGTGGTGGCAGATGTCACGAGGACAGCGCTCCAAGTGCATGGGAACAATTTACTTTCTTTTCTGTAATTGTTCCTGAAATGTGTGACAAGTTTGGAGAAAAACACTTGCGTCAACAATTCCTCAGGGCAGGCACAACAACACACAACAACAACCACTTCAACATGCAATCATGCCATTATCCGCTTTTAAATATCTGTTTGCATACAGAAAAACACTTAGAGACAAGACAAGCTGTTATGCTATTTATGCTATTCTATAGGGGCAGCATTTATTGATATTCTTTTTCAGCAAGCTGGTGTTGCTGGAAAGGTCTAACAGGCATTGAAAGCAGCTAGCAAAATAAGCTACATGCATACTGTATAAACTTGCCGTGTACTCCTCCATGTTAACAGAAAAAGTTAATATACAAAGTACATAAACAACTCATCTGTGCTTCATTAAGTCAGCCACACCTCCTAAACCAGAAATTAAGTAGCGATTTGGGAAAAAAAAAATGGTTAAAGTTAAGGGATCGTCATTCAGGTCCTTGAAAAATATGTTTTACAAAACAGCTGGTTATAACTTGAGCAAAAACAGCCTGGGACTTTTTAATGTTTCCAATGTGGCTATTTCCATTGGTCATTTTACATTTAAGATTTTTATCTGAAAAAAATAAGCAAAACACAGAAAAACATTTTAGCACCACTAAAAATAATGCTAAGGAGAGTTAGACAGAGCATCTTTTTATGTTTGGGAACATAAAATGCTAATTAGCACAAAGGGAAAGTCCAAATGTGTCGCAGCTGTCTGTCCTCACATCATTTAATTTAATCTGGTTGCATGCCTGTTCACATTACAGGCCTGATAAAACAGCAACACTCTCAAACATCTGCTTGCTCGGGGAGCCTGTTGATTATTCATTCAGCTGGAGGTCAGATGGCACTCGGCTCACACAGCTTCAAAACTGAGCTAATAAATCAATTTCTAGGGCAATTATGAGTAATCGCTTATGCTTTAAAATTTAACAGTCTGCTTTATGAGGTGCAGCTTTGCGTGAATTATGTGAGCAAGTTGAGTCATTGCACTAATTGTGCTTGTTTTTGTGAACAGTGACCCAAATGTGACCTCTGCACGTACAGTACACCCCCTTCCTGTGCTGCTTTAAATTACACAATGTTGAGCTGGAGAGACCAAAAGGCTCAGACTCAAGCAGAGGAAACCTAAAACTTTTCACACCAACTTAAGAAAAAAAAAAAAAAAACTCTGTCAGGTATTCTGCTGAGTTCATAAGGAATATTTGAAATAAGATGACGCATACATGCTCTTTGTGTTAGTAGCGGTATCCCAACTAAGGGGCCTGGTGCAACATCATGATTGTGAAATAGTACGATTTGTCTCAAACTAAAATAGCTTGAAATACAAAGAGTATTTTGAATATATAATGCATCAGAATAAAAAAAAACGAACTAAATAAAAACAACAAAAAGATAAAATAAAGAAATCCAAAAGTCTAAAATTATAGTTTTTAATTAAAAAATTAACAGTAGATTTGGTCATTTAAGTAAAAAAGAAACCATTGTACTCACTAAGATTAAGATCACAAGTTTTTGTTTTTTTTAAAAAAAGTAATAAATGCGTTTTTTTTTAAGTAAAAGCATCATCTCATTTTGCAAGGTTGTTTAATCTCATCACACCATGGATGTCTCTGCTTCATGTGTATTACGCCTGCAGTGGTTGGTTTAATCAAATCACACTCTGAAGCTACATTTAGCAATAAGAAAATGCGTACAATTTTTGTCACATTGGTCCAATATTAAAGCGTTCAGACTATGAGGGGAAACATTTCTGTGAATTTGGACCGATTCACGAGAAAGCGACACACTCAAGTAATGGGGTGTTCATTTGTTTGTGTCATGAACTATTCAATGAATACAGCTCTGCTGCATACCATAATAGCTCCTCACAGACAAGCTTAAAGCTTTCACCGTTAACCACCTCATCTTTCATCCATCCATCCATAATCTCTGCCCACTTCTTCCAGTTTAGAGTCACAGAGATCTAGAGCCTTTTTGGGCTGTCTAGGGGAGAAAGCCAGAGGTACAATCTCTAGAATCTCATCCTACGAGAACTCGCTTTAAAACGAAGAAGAAGACAAGAAGTCAACTGTGACAAAGATGGACAGAAACATCATTAGTTTTGGACAAATTATTGTAATTACTGCAACTACAATTGTGAAAATAGTCAACAGAAGACAACAGCAGAGGATGATCATTCAAACAGTTATTCAAAAGCAAAGCCCCTATGAAATTCAGTCATGCGTAATTATTAAGTAGTGTTATAGCACAACTACATCATATCAATTAGGACAAAAACAGCTGGAAACTAGATTTTGCTGCTGCTGCTCTGGCTCATTACATGGCAAAAACCCTCTAGAAATAAGTCTAATATCCCTAAATCTAGTCAAAATTGTCTTATTCTAAGCAAAAACATATCTGCCAATGAGGTAAAAAAAAAACAAAAAAAAAAAACAAAGAAAAAAAACTTTTCTTGGCTAGAATGCTTGAGGCCAGCAAAATAGTCTAAAATGGTCCTCTAATTCTCTTTGAGCAAGGCATTTTTACTTCTTTACAAATGAGATTTTGCAGTGTGGTGTATGGAAATGAATCTTCTCAAAGTTTTCTTTGGAGACTGATTCTGGGAGGACATTGGTGAGGACTTCAGATTGTAGATTTGCCGGGTGGGAGAACGTGTTTATCAATGTTTTTCATTTTCACAGTAGTTTTACTGTCATGGCTGTAGTTTCTGTTGTACTCCAGTTTTAACTGAAACACCTACACTATGGACTCCAGTGAAATTTTGGCTACTTCCCAGTGGCACAGATTTGTTATAAATAATTCACATATTTTGTTCATACCATAACATCAGAGAGATTCCAGGCTTGCTTCAAGTGAGACAAGGACAAACACTTTGAGAGGTTCCTAGACAGTTGCTGTGGAAACGCTCATCACCAAATTCAGCTTCAATTTTATTCAGTTTATTTACTTAGCACCACTTCGCACGAAACGTCATCTCAGGGCATTTAATCAGAAGACAAATATACTCACTTTAGTACACACAAATTAAACACAAATCTAATGGTCAGGAAAAAGGTACCAACAAACACAGTGACATTAGTCCAGGGATATGAAATGAGACATATAATTTACAAACAGAAACAATTCAATTCACTTCAAAGGTACTTATTAATCCCCAAAGGAAAGTGTTCATTGCAGTAGTTTTCATGATTTAAGTCTCTTCATAGATTCATTATATAGGTTTATTGCTGTGGGCAGGAAAGATCTCCTGTAGCAGTTCATATTGTAGCAGATCTGAAGAAACCTCTAACTGAGGATACTCCATTGCTGAATCACTGAAGAGGATGCTCAGGGTTGTCCATGATCTTCTTCATTTCCAGCACAAGGTTAAATGGCATTATAATGACATAATGCATGAAGAGTGCAGAGTGAAATATTGAAAGTCCCTCAGAAGGTTAGGCCTATTGCAGTATAGTTGAAGGGATGGTCCAAGGTCATCTGAGTCAGCCCTAACTAGAAACTTTATCAAAAGGGAACGCTTTGAGCTTAATCTTTAATGTAGAGAGAATGTCTGCATCTCACACTCTGGCACCACAAATCACCCTGATGATTCTGCTAGAAACCACAAGTAAACCTGAAGTGTAAGAAGAATGTGATCTTTTGGGATAACAGGGAACTGCAAGTTCTTAAAGATAAGAAGGAGCTAGGTTGCTAAGTCCTTTAAATGTAAGGAAAAGAATTTTAAATTATATCCTGGATTTCCCAGGAAGCCACAGAGGGACTTTTGCTCTTGCAGCAGTATTTTGGATCACCTGGAAGCTATTCAGAGTTATTTAAGGGCATCTTACCAAGAAGATATTGCATTAGTCCAACACTGAAGTAACAAATGCATGGACTTGTTTTTCTACATCTTCCAAAAATTAAAGAAGGCACTTCTAGAAACTATTTTTATGTGAATTAAAGGACAAATCCTGGTTAAAAATAACCCCCAGGTTCTTCACAGTAGTAGAAGTAATGATATCCATAGTAACTAAATGACTAGGCAGTGTATTTCTAGAGTATCTAAAGACAACAGCCTTGGTCCTATTTACTTGCAGAAAATTAGTAGTCATCCATGATTTATTAGAACAGTTAGTTTAGAGGCGTCATCTGGCTTCATGGATAAGTAGAGCTAAGTAAAATCTGCAGAGCAATGAAAGTTTGTACATGCTCCCCAATAAAATGCACTTAAAGTAAGAACAAGTTGAGTGAAAAGAAGAAACTCAAGTGCAGAGCCCTGTGGAATACCATAATCAACACTGGCATGTGAGAAAGGTTCATCATTTTCATGAAGATAAATATGACTTAAACCAAACTGATGTGGTTCCTTTAATGCCAATAAGATGCTCAAGCCTGATTAATTTGATCAAATTTTTCTGTGACATCTAGCAGAGCTCTGAGGCCACGAAGTGATCGTATGTAAATAATCACTTGATTTGAAACAGTTTTTCCAGAACTTTAGACATAAAAGGGAGATTAAATACAAGCGTATACAGGGCTGGATCAAGACATTTTTGTTTCAAGATTTAATTAAAGCAACCTTAGCAGCCCAAGGCAGTTAGCCTGTCAAACAAGACAGATTGAATACACCCAAAATTGAAATAGTGTTTAAAGGAAAAATCCCTGTGAACAGTCTGGTTGAAATAGGGTATAAGAGACATTTTGATTGTACAAATAAATGTTATGTCTAGTAAAATAAATATAATACCACTGTGTATCAAAAACAAAAGAACATTTAAACAAATGAGATACAACTCTAGATCTGTGTTGGAAGATTTCGTTTTTGAAAAAAAAAAAACAACTTTTTACTGGCTTTTCAAATATAAGGTGAGGAAAGAAAAAAAATCTGTCTATACTCTATGATATGCACTAACTAAACAGAATGGAGAGAATAAAGATAATATGGATCGCTTTTGCCTGTGGCTTACAACCAGCTGTTATCATAACCAAACAGCTGGACACACTGTCCTCATGATCTCATCAAGGCTTGGTCAGATAAACACTCATGTATAGATTAGGCATCAAAGGGCTGCCACAAAGACTGAGTACCTGGCAAAGGTCCTGAACTGTGGGCTGATTGTTAGAGCAAGGAGTGCAGCATGAGGTCAATAACTGACTTCAAACAGCTGAAAAAATGTGCCTGCAGAGTTGCAGGTGGGGCTCACAAGAATGTGAATTCCGCGACTCCAGACTGCCATCATGTAGACAAAATTTTACAACCATTTTTGGAGAAAGTGTCACAAATCAGTGTGACTAGGAAATCTGTTTTTACTTTATTTGCATATGCAGATAGAACTTCTTAACATCCAGACCTGAAGCTGATGGTAAGTTACCCAGTTTGAGCTGTGATTACAATCAATCCAATAAAGATAATTTTGGACTTAGGAGAAAGATAAAGCATATACACAGAAAGGCCTGAGCTGGTGTTCAAATCAGGACGCTTATTGCCGTAAGCCAACACTGCAAACCACCACATCACTGTGCAGCCCACTGCTGTGCCAGATGTAGGGTTATTTCTTATTGGCTGGAATCTAGCCAGTCGAGTAGATGGTCCTTCAGTGTGGCTGAGGACAAAGCAGCGCTGACACTGCTAAAATAATAAGGCCATATGCTGCCCACATCTCTGATGAGATAATCAAGGACTTGTTTAATTTTCATTGACTAAAGTTCTCAAAACTCATCTTTACTCATTAAGGATGAGTTTTAGAAGTGTTTTCCATGAAAATGATCTCTCCATGCCTTAAAAAGTTTAAAATGTAAATCTTTACCTTTGCCTAGTTTGGAAAATGGGGTTCTTTTAATATGCAAATTAAACCAGTCTCAACTCTCTACCACTTGCCTGCAGCCCTCTCATAGACTGCATATAAAAAATAGATGCAGACTCCCATCTATAAAAAAAAATGAAGCCAATGTGGAACCGCCTCAGTCCTGTATTGTATTGAATAGCCAGCAGGCTACAAGTGGGGCTGCAAAAAAAAAAAAAAAAAATCATTTGTATAGAGGTTCTTGGCGAAATGACTTCTCACTTGACTTGAGAACTTAGTTAACAGTTTCTTAATGAGTTTTTATTATTCACCACTAGTTTCACACTTCATTTAATAGTACATGATGTTTAAGTTATACATTATGGTAATTTTCTATTGTAAAATAGATGATCAAGTAGTGTATGCTTATATTAACAGTCTTGTTACTGACTAGCTGTCATCCAAAAGGAGCGTTGTTTCTGCAGCTAACAACAGACAAAGATGGTGACAATTACAAAACACAAGTTGACGAAAGAGCAGTCAGCCATGGGGGCCACTGTACTGTTCCTCTAAATATGCAAATAAGTCTAATCATGTTTACTGACTAGTTCTCCTATTGCACTGATGGACAGGCAGTACTGCTGTGTTTCATGTAAATACTTTTTAAAATATCATTGGTCTTTAATTGCATTAATTCATTATTTTTTTTCAATCTGTAAAAAATTTTGTTTGACTTGATTTTCAAATGGAAATATGGCTGGCATTGTGGGTACTATGTCTTCATCCTACTTACTATGAGAAGTAAAATAAAAAACAACAAAAACAAAATAAAAACAAAAATGTAACAGAGACTTACCTCAGAAGATGATGCCTCCAGTCCAGCATCATCAAGACAGGATGTTACCAGAGACTGTAAAAGAACAATGAGACAAACCCCCTGTGATGTAATCCATAAGTTTACTGAATAGTGCTTTTGGAGCTTCTTCTTTCTCATACTGCGCGGTGCCATCCTTCAAAGGGGCAGATTAAATAGGCCTGGGAAGCCAGATGGAAGGCATTCACCATGTGTCTATCACAGTTTGGTATTTTGTTCTCAAATATCTTATCAGATCTTTCTAAACATCCTCATTCCAAGGGTCACTATTAAAACAAAGCCCAAAACAAGTGCTTCCGGAGCTGAATCGAAGACTATGAGCCCTCCTGTATCGCCCGCTGTCACTTGGCCTGCCACTACCAGGGTTCAGTATACTGCAGGTGGCAACGAACTTCGATTTGAACGAATCCTGAAATGATCTGCTGTATTTCTTGGCTTCTTAATCTGATCCTCACCAGAGCTATGAAGCTGCCAGAGAACATTTGCAATGGTACCTCCCCTTCCAAATGTCATTTCGTAGTGAAATCGGAAATATCAGCTGTGTTAAGTCAACCCTCAGTTAGCACAAGCTGCCTGCTCTTCACTTAGCTTCAAACTTGCACCCATCCTGAAACAACCCACAGCCAGTCACGGCGGTCCGTTAGAAATATTAATAACACAACAAAATTGATTCTGTTTAAAATATAAATTATGTTTTATTAGATCTTAATTCACAGCTCAAAAGCTATGCTCAGACATTTAAATGCTGAGGACCAAAGGTGATGAGAACTAGCTAATGCCTGAGCTAGCCATCAATCTAAAGTCCACACCTCTAATTATAAAGTTGCTGCTTTATATAATTTTATTGGATGTAGTACCAAAAACATGAATCCCCTATACAGTTATCATGAAGATGAAATCTAGTTACGGGGAACTAAAACCAAGTTTTAAAACAGGCTGTAAATATGTTCATTTCTACCGCAAACTTGACATTTTAACACATAAGTCTATAGAGATAGAGTCGTTTTTAGTGGTCCATCAAGGAACTGAAGTTTTCCTACTTCCACTGCCACCACAATAACATTAATCACAATAATAGTCCTACAAAAAATTCATTTTTAAGAGGTTTTCCATCATTTCATGATTGGTTTGATTTAATTTTTTTTGGCTAGTGCAGCTCAGGTTCCAGAAAAATTCCATACTGACTAGCCCCTCCCAAACCATAAGAACTAGCCAGACCAAATAAATAATTTTAAAAAATGTCATGAAGAACATAGAACCAATGATTCGTAGTTAATAAATATAATAATAACAAAATCTGTACTGTGTGGTAATTCCCTAGACAGTACAGATTTAAAAACCAACTTAAACTAATGACCAGGGAGACTTCTCTGTTTTCTCAGAGGAGCATTTAAAACAACTGATCACTGTCAAAGAAAAATCAAAATGGAAATCAGCCAAATTATAAGTTTCTGTGATGGCAGCAGAAGTCTGCCTCCAACAAGGTCAGTCCAAGGTAAAACTGCAAGGTCTGAACCTAATTAAGCAATTACAACCTCTATGTGCTTTGTCGCTACAGTGTGAAAGGCTGTCAAGTAGAAGAACGCTGCGCAGACTAGACGGATGCTGTCTACTTTGATGTAGGCTTATGCATATGAAATGAGGTCAGATACTGGTCATTAAAAAGAACTCCTTTACACGGGATATCACGCTACAAGAGGCAATTTCTTCAAAGGGGTTTAACTTTGGAGATTTGTAAGGGATTATGACAGGAAGGCATGTATAAACAAAGCAATGTGAGAAGAAAAGGAAAATGGGTCAGATAATGCCCTCTGTCACAGTTATTACATGTCTCAATTACTCAGTTCGAGGAGAACGCTCAAAGTTATAGGGATCATTTGCCCGAGCAGGACAGTAGGACCAGTCCCACAGCCGGTCGACTCTCCTGTCTTTTCCAATTTCTCCAACAAAAATTTGAATTTTCTCGATATGGTTTAACTTTACTTACAGTTTCTCCTTCAATTTCAAAACCAGTCCCATGTGGATCAGATGCCTGCTTATATATGGAGTAGCACTACAAGGATAATACAGTTAAATGACAAGTTGGAAACAAGAAAGCTGATCAAGAAAAGATTATGCAGTCAACTGTCCAAACAGCTAAAAACCACTTCAAAATTTTAACTCCTATACGGTATGGATACTTTGTGTGTTCATCAAACCACAAGCAAGACTTAAAGTATCATAGGAATACAGATTGCATCCAGATCTACTGGATCTTGGGTCAGCCAAAAGAACAAATGTAGGAATTACCTCAGTTCCTGAAATAAAATTGAAGAGATTACGTTATGGCTTTTCCACTCTGGATGAGTACCGAGTGCCAGCAATTTTTGGTTGTGGCTCCTAATTGGGTCAGGACTGGAGTACTGGTAATCTACAGGAAAAATGGAGCAGATATCAGTATTTATGATGTTTTTTCATTGTTTATCTGAAAGATGTTGCAATACTTTGGCTGCCTTCGAATGCTAATGTAGAGTGACTGGTATTTGGCATACATGTGTGTCTTGAATCAAATGCACTCGTAAAACAGTCACTATGGGGGTCACATTACTTTACAAGAGTAATGTTAAATGCAATAAATGCCAAACACAGTGGCGCGCAAAAGGGTATAACACCAAAAATATCATTTTAAAAAACCTGCAAATGAGACACAGACTAAACTTAAAGTAGTGCAGTGTATTTAACTGGTTGAGGAAAGCCGTTACATCTTCATAGTAGCTTTCAAGCTTAGAGTAGTTGGCTCAGTCTCATCAAATGAAGGAATACCATTTATTATGAAAATAAATCCTTAGTTATAAACTGATGATACACCGCTGTTTTTTATTTCTAATACTAAAAATGATTAATAAGAGGACATGAAATGCCGAGCATGCTTCAGCTGACGTTTCTACTGTGTTGATGGACTCATGTTGGACTCATGTCAGGAGGCTGAAGGGCCCACCACCACTGGCAGGGCCCAGGGAGAACCCCAGGGGCCCAGGAAGCCAGCAAGCACAACCCCAGCCAGGAGCACCCCGCACCAGAGCCCCGGACCAGAGCCCCGCAGCAGAGCCCCAGAGACGGGCAGGGTCCAGACCCATCCCCAGCTGCAAACCAGACACCTGATATGGCTCTGAGGAATGCCACCGGGCAGAGAAGTGTGCCGGATCACCCCAGCCAGACATCACCCCAGCGGACTGGAGCACCCCATACCCGCCCCAATGCCGTCCCCAGCACAGCCCCCCCCCCACCCCTGCCTGCCACCGCCGCTGCCCCAAGCGTGGACAGCAGACGGAAGCAGCAGCCACTGTAGGTGGAATCTAGTTAGTTTAGGTATAATCAGGGGCGTAGCACCAAATTCTGGGCCCCATACAAAAGTCTCCCGAAGGGCCACCTTTGCCCCTCAAACACAAACTGTAGTCCTCCCTTAAGTTGTTGTACTATGGTTTCTGAATTTTGTTGTTTTAAGTTTAAGTTTATAGTATTTGATACTAATGTAGCCCTTTGAATGACCACAAAGTAGACTATAACACAATACAACAATAGCTTACTTACTGCAGATTACTTCCAAAAGTTGCTTACGCTACTTTACAATAACATAGTAGCCTGATTTACAATTCAGTTATTTATGATTTATTTTTTCAAAATAGACATGTTTGTAGAGCACCTCCGATTTTAAGACAGTCAATTGACAGACTTGCTTCGTCACATCCCAATCGGGAGTCCTGCTGGTTAGATAAATCATTTTGCACTTTTGCAGGGTTGGTGGGGGGTTACAGGTAGTCCCAGACAGTCTTAATTTGATCAAAATAATCTTATTTTTGAACTGAAACAGCACATTTCAGTTAATTTTCATATATATAATGTCATTTTTAATAATTGAGATAATTCAATAACAGAAAAATACAATTCTAAACTTTACTAAGGCATTAGTTTTGGACCCCTATTTCTATGTAAGTCTGGTAAATGACGCTTGAGAGGAGACCAAATGCTAAAATCAAGTATGTTTTCTCATTAAAGTGTTTAAAATTTTACCTGCTTGAGTTATCCAACTCAAGTATTGGTAAG